>CAUYQU010089371.1:0-115709 GCA_963574635.1 Cheracebus regulus
AAAAAAAAACAATTAAACAAAAAATTTTTCTGGGTTTAATTTTCTTATTATTAAGCCTTTTTTTTTTTTTTTTTTTTTTTTTTTTTTTTTTAGAAAAGTCCTTGGGAAATTGATGTGGCCAATGAGCCAGCTTTTGAAGACTGGGCCAGATGTATGAGTGGGTCTTACTACTCTCATTCCTGGTTTTCTAGTCAGGTGGGCCTGTTGAGGTCCTGAAACCTACTCAGCACCTGAGTGCAAATTCATAATGCTTTTTGCTGGGTTTGGGCTATTAGGGATATATTAAAAAAATCCTGACTTGGTGCAGTGGCTAACACCTGTAATCCCAGCACTATGGGAGGTAGAGGCAGGCGGATCACTCGAGGTCAGGAGTTCCAGACCAGCCTGGCCAACATGGTGAAACCGAATCTCTACTAAAAATACAAAAATTAGACAAGCATGGTAGCACACGCCTGTAATCCCAGCTACTAGGGAGGCTGAGGCAGGAGAACTGCTTGAACCCAGGGGACAGAGGTTGCATTGAGCCGAGATGGCGCCACTGCACTCCAACCTGGGCGACAGAGGGAGACTCAGTCTCAAAAAAAAAAAAAAAAAAAAATTCTGATATGTCAGACATTGGCTTTAGGCATAAACCAGCTTGCATTTAAATTAAATATTGAGTGACTTTAAGGCTGTAAACATTGATCTTCTCTTAGACCAGTCACATTTATGTCTGTGTAGTCAAATTTAGAGGTGCTAAATTTTGTGTGTTTATGTAGCTAATCCCCCATGTTTGACATTGATCTGAGGATGTTAGTGAGCACAACCATTTATTATCAAAACAGAGTCAGGTCTTCTCTTTTAGCTGCTGTGTAACACAGTGTTTCAGTGTATTCATGGAAGTCACATAAGGTGTTTTTTAAAGCTCACTTTGAAAAATTAAAATGAAATCAGGCTTAAACTGTTGCTGTCTTTTAAAAACTTGTCTAAGCAGTGACTTGATCTGGTCTTATGGAAACAACACATTGAAACCAGAGGAAGGGGCAATATTTTTATTGTTTGGTTTTTGTGTCTTTGTTGGTTTTCAGATCTATATTTATGTGTTGCATTTTGCATACCCTTCACAGTGAACTTGACCTGAAAATTTTTAGGGCAGTCAGGTGTTAAAGTTTTTTTTTAGCACCATGCAAACTGGTTTCATTCTCCCAAAACAGGTTTTTGCTTTGGAGTATAAAATGACACAGGAAATGCATGTAGCCAAGATCCTTATTTGAGCCCATTCAGACTTGTCTAGACCTGTCCAATGAGCTGGGGGGAGGTCTTGAAGAGGTGATTTGCATGAGCTGATTTGCATCAGGCCTGTTTATTGTTAAATGAAAGGTAAGGATGATTATCTTGGCCTGGAGGAAAGAGAGAATAGGGAGGGTGTTTTGATGCTGGGTCTCCACCTTGCTGGCTCTGGTAGAGACAGTGGTGCAGACTGCCAACCTGAAATAATCAAAAAGGTCAGTATCTAGTTTAGAGAGAGTTTATTCAGGTGCAAAGGTTAAGAACTGCAGCTGAGAAGACACTTCCAAGTTGTCTTGGGGAGTGCTTCGAAGTTCGAAGAATAAAAGAGAGGCTCACACTTTTTAATGAAAAAAAAAAATCAGGAGAGGGGTCCGATTACTAAAAGTTGTTTGTCAAGAATTCTCATTGGTTTACAGAAATAACGTTGGTTAGTGATTGGCTATGCACTTTTGAACTGCAGAGTGTATGGCATTTTATGGCTACTTGGCCTCAGGCTTCAAGAGGTAATTATTTAGCTCAAAGGGGAGTGAGATGACTGCTGTTAAATTTAAATGTATTTCTGGGCCTGATAATTTGAGAGACTTGCTAAGAGATTTTTCTTTCTCATGACTCAGCTCCCTTCAGCTTCAGGTGACAAACTGTGTCCCAGTATCAGCCAAGCTTTCTCCCCAGTCTCCAGAGAATGCATTACCAGCTATCGCTGAGGCTTGACACCACTGGGAGCATCAAAGAGAGTCTTGGAAATGGACTTTGACTTTCCTCTGATGGGCACCGGCAGCAGAGACAGGTCCCTGCGTATCAGAAAGCAAAGAAAACACTGAATAGAAAGGAAGAGCGTGGGGTGCACCCCCTTGGAGAATGTGGCTGAGGCCAGATGTGAAATCTCACAGAAGACACCAGCAGAAACACACAGACATAACATGTGACATTTTTCGGTGTTCTAAGGCAGGTCAGGTCAAGACTGTGGGCTTTCCTCTTTCAGCTACTCCCTTCATACTTGTGTGTTATAGGCAAATTCAAACCAGAATCACTTTGATTCAGGAAAGTCGATTTACATTAGCAACAGAAATGCTTGTTTAGCTGAACAGGTCCCCAGATAGCAAAGGGACTCCACACAGCATTATTTCCAGTGAAGTATTTGATTCACAGAAAGATTCTTAGAAATCTTGCCCTAGAGTGTAACAATAAATAAGCTACTGTTTGGATTTTCATGCAGGAAATGCTCTTGGCCAGAAATCACCCTCAGGAAATTTTCAGAAATGCACATGGTGCCCAAAGAGGTGTTGTTTTGGGAAGACCTAGTAATTAGTTCCAAAATCTTACCAAACAGCAGCACAGGTCTGTAATTCTATGCAAACTCAGCTCACTGTTTGAGTCGTACTATGTTGCTTTTTTAGCTCAAGACTTGTCATCCACTACAAAAACCTTCTTTGGCTATACAAAATAGACAGCCACACGAAATTGCTGGAGGGAAAAGCCAGTTTGCACAATGGGGGTGGCATGTTTGGGTGAGGAAACCAGGGACTCGGAGTCAGGAAATACCTGACTCCTGTGACCTAGACTCCCTTCACTCCTGTGACCTAGAGCAAGCACCTTCACCCTTGAGAGTCTGACTTTCCTTTTTTGTAAAATGAGAGGGTTAAGTCCAGGTTTGTAGTCAATAACTACATGTTCAGTAATAGATTCATGCCAGGGATTTCCATAAACCTTTCCCAACCCAATCACCACCACTTCCTTTTAGGACTATGATTTTCAAGGTCCACTTCAGTCTTAATAGCTTTACATGTCTGGGAACTTATGTCTTAAATTTTTTTGTAAGAAAATTATCCTGTGTGTAATGGAAATGGAAATGTCTCTCTTTCTTTCCTGAATTTCAACTTGCTGATTATAAATATTCACATAACATAGAATTTATAAAATAAAAAATCACTCATAAGCATAGCTTTCAGCAGTAACCACAGTTCATATTTTAGTGTGGCAGCATCTAGACCTGTTTCTGTGGAGACCCACACACATTTATTTTTCCTAAGGTATTTTCAGAAGTCTTCCTAGTCTCCATCTGCTTTTCTTTCTTGTTTGCTACATGTTATATGGATATCTTTCCATATCAATATGAGATCTTTTAATGTCAAGAAATACAGATCAAGTCATCATTTTCATGTTCAATGATTTGAGAACATTCCGTCACATAGTTAAATTATAATTTCTATAACTCTTCCCTATTGATGGACATTGAGGTTGATTCCTTTTTTTTTTCTTTTGGTATAAAAACAAAGCTAAGAGGTCAGGCGGGCTGGCTCACGTCTATAATCCCAGCAGTTTGGGAGGCCGAGGTGAGCAGATCACTTGAGGTCAGGAGTTCGAGGCCAAGCTGGCCAACATGGTAAAACCCTGTCTCTACTAAACATACAAAAAATTAGCTGGGCGTGGTGGTGCGCACCTGTAAACCCAGCTACTCGTGAGGGTGGGGCATGAAAATGGTTTGAACCTGAGTGCAGAGGTTGCAGTGAGCAGAGATCGAGCCACTGCACTCCAGCCTGGGCGAGAGAGAAAGACAGTCTGGAAAAAAAAGTTAAGATAAATATCATTGTTTATTCATCTTTTTAAATATATATCTCTATTTTAGTCTCTCTAGGTACATTCTTGCAAGTGGAAATCCTGGTTCAAAAGAAATTCAGAAATATCAAAACAATTTACATTCTTATTGAGTTGTATAAAAATGCCCATTTTTCTAAATTCTAGCTATATTGGCGTTTTCATCCTTTAAAATGTTTATAAATCATCAAGCAAAAGATAGTGTCTTGTTTTATTTTTGTTTCTTGGACTACTAGCAAGGTTGAACATTCTTTTATGTGTCTATTGACCATTTTATTTTTTTCATTTGTAAATGGCCTATCTATATCTATCTCCCATTATTTTATTGAATTGCAAATTTTTTTCTTATTGCTTTGTAAAGATTATTTCTATATTAAGGATATTCCCATGAGTTTTAATACAGACCATATATCTTTATTCTCAAATTACTCTCATTTTCAATTGAAATTCCGTTCACCCATTAGCATATTACTTATGTATATATTTTATTTATTTTTTATTTTTTAGGAGACGGAGTTTTGCTCTTGTTGCCCAGACTAGAGTACAATGGCGTAATCTCGGCTCACCGCAACCTCCACCTCCCAGATTCAAGTGATTCTCCTGCTTCAACCTCCCGAGTAGCTGGGGTTATAGGCATGTGCCACCAGTCTTGGCTAAATTTTTGTATTTTAAGTAGAGACGGGGTTTCTCCATGTTGGTCTTGAACCTGACCTCAGGTGATCTGCCTGCCTCAACCTCTCAAAGTGTTGGAATTACAGGTGTGAGCCGCCACGTCCGGCTCATTTTTATTTTTATCTTTTTGAGATGGAGTCTTGCTCTGTTGCCAAGGCTGCAGTGCAGTGGCGTGATCTTGGCTCACTGCAACCTTTGCCTCCTGGATTCAAGCCATTTCCCCCCCTCAGTTTCCAGAATAGCTGGGATTACAGGTGTGCGCCACCATGCCCAGCTAATTTTTTTGTATTTTTAGTAGAGACAGGGTTTCACCATCTTGGACAGTCTGGTCTTGAACTCCTGATTTCAAGTGGTCCACCTGCCCTGGCATCCCAAAGTGCTGGGCCACCGTGCCCAGCCCTAGCATATCATTTATGAAATTAACATTTGAGGTATGTTGAGAAGAGGAAATTGCTACATGTGGAAGGTCAGATCTTATTTTCTATGGTAAATTAATTTATTTTCAAATTTCACTTATTTCTTTTTCTTTTATTTCACTCCCACTTTCCATACAATACCTTTTCCTCAGCCCCCCAGCTCCTAATTCAGTTCCCCAAAAGTGAGGCTATTAAGATGCTCACTGATTAGAGGATTTGAACATTTTGAAAGAGAAGTAGGTGGTAACCGCACATTACTGAAACTTGAAAGAGAGCCAGTGTGATATAATTTCGCATTGGGAGCTCATTGCCATGGCAACAAGGAGCAGATTTTGAAAAATAAGTTTCAATATAGTAGAATTAGGAGAGAAAAATTGATTAGAAAAAAACTCTACTGTCTATCTTTTGTTTTACTTTCAGCTTGTTTATCATATGCATCAAAAATCTACATTAGCACACAGAAACATGTTTCTCTTTCAAAAGCAAATACATTTAAATTATGTTGACATGGTATAAAGCCATAAGAAGGAACTGCTTTTTTGAAATAACAGTAACAATACCTCTTTGGAGTCTTTTATTTGAGAAGAAATAGTTTAATTGAAAATATATGTATAACTTAACTTTGAGTTCTTTATTTAACTTAATATTTTTATCAATTCACTCACTCAACCAAGTATTCATTGAGCCACTGTGCTAGAAATTGAGTATACAAACCCTTAAACAACATGAGGGCTAGGGACACCTTCTCTCCTCCCAGTGAGAAATCTGTATATAACTTTTGACTTCCCCAAAACTTAATTACTAACAGCCTACTGTTGACTGACCTTACTGATAATATATAAAGCCTATTAATACATATTCTGTGTGTAGTGTGTATTATATATTGTATTTTCAAAGTAAACTAGAGAAAAGAAAATGCTATTAAGAAAATAAAAATTTTAAAAAGAAAATCATAAGAAAGAGAAAATATATTTATTAAGTGGAAATGGATCATCAAAAGGCCTTCATCTTCATCGTCGTCATGTTTAGCAGGCGGAGTAGAAAGAGGAAGAGGAAGAGTTGCCCTGCTGTCTTGGGGGGGCAGAGGCAAAAGGGGTGGAGGAGGTACAAGGGGAGACAGGTACGGTAAGTGAAATTTTTATTGAAAAAAAAAAATCATGTATAAGTGGACCCAGGCAGTTCAAATCTGTGTTGTTCAAGGACCAGCTGTACAACATTGAGCAAGCCCACACATGGTCTCTATTCTCATGGAGCCTTTCATTCCATAGAAGATATTTTCCCATACCTTTAAATACTCCTCAAACCATGAATTCAATAGTACAACATTCCAGATATGTATATGTATTACTTTATTCAATTACTCTACTGTTGTTAAACATTTAGACCAATTTTGATCTTTTATTATGATAGATGATTAAGAGCTTACTTGCATATTAATCTGAGTTTCTGGTTATTTCCTTAGGATTGTTTCCTCAAAAGAGAATGATTAGCTTAAAATACTTAAGCCTGTTCCTTATCAAAAAAAGAGTGGAACTCTGTGAATGATAAAATCACAGTCTTTCCAGTGAAAAGATCATCTCATCAACAATATTATTTCTGGAAGCACAGCATGGGTAGCTAGGGCAACAAATTCCTTTTTTTTAATTCCTCCAAGATGGAGTCTTGCTCTGTTGCCCAGGCTGGAGTGCAGTGGTGTGATCTTGGCTCGCTTCAATCTCTGCCTCCCGGGTTCAAACAATTCTCCTGCCTCAGCCTTCTGAGTAGCTGGGATTACAGGCAGGAGCCACCATGCCCAGTTGATTTTTGTATTTTTAGTAGAGACAGGGTGCCTACTAAAACCATCATCTTGGCCAGGCTGGTCTTGAACTCTTGACCTCAGGTGATTCAACCACCTCAGCCTCCCAAAGTGCTGGGATTACAGGCGTGAGCCACTGCGCTCAGCTGTAAATTCCTTTATTATATTAGTGTCTCCCAAAGTTGATGTTGAGAGTAGACTTTAGCTTCAGGAAACAAATCAAAGTTTAATAAAATGTCAAAATTCAATACTACTCAATGAACAGATCCTTTGTAGAGAATGTCATCTTTAATAAGAAAGAAAGAGATGTCAAATCTATCCATTAAGGTTGTGTTTAAAAGAAGAACATGATTCAGTTTTGAAGTTAATTTGCTTCTTCAGCAGATTAGTCTCAGAGATTAACAACCAAATCAGGAATGTCAGAGTCCAGTGATCTAAGAAGTCAGTTATGAGGTGACAGCCTTATTGGTCCAACATCACTCATGACCATCATTCCCTGTGACCAGTGGTGGCTGCCCCAGCAAAAATTGAGCACCCCATTTTTATTCCATGGAGACTCTCATTTCTTCTGTCTACATTGTCATTTTCCAGAATATAGACTATTCATAACCGAATGAATTGTATTTGTTGAAAAGACATTTTAATTACATTTTATAAATCATTAGATCCACCAACATAGTATTCTACAGAATTTGCATTTGCAGGAACCAAAATTATAAATGCCACTTCCTTTGGATTGGCTCAAAACATATCTATTCAGGGAGTATTTTTTAATTAACCTACTTCTTCCTGTGGAAGAGATTAGAGGAAAATTGTAAAAATGTTAGAAGTCTGGGGAGTCAGTCTTGGGTCTGCATTTGTGTGATCACAGGCAAGTCACTTATTCTTTCTGAGTCTGAGTTTAATCTCTTTGGGCTTTGATTTTTCTCACTTATAAAATAAGGAGGTGTTAGTAGATGATCTCCAGTGATGTCTAGTGGTCTTTCCTTACTTCTCATCTACCCACTACACATACCTGTATGTTCATGTGTGTGCATGTGCACACCCACATGGTTTATTCTAGTTTACTTATTATCACATGTTGATTTGCTAAAGATCATGAGAATCAGATCTGTGTATTTGCTTTTAGGAATATTGTCCATTTGGAATTTAAAGGTAAACTTTCTAAGGAAAAAGTTTCATTCTCCTTGCCATCTTCTTCCTCTTCCTCCTCCCTCTCATCTTCCTCTTTGTAAGCTTTTCGTTCTGTTCCTTGCCCTCCACCTCTTCTGCTTCTCCTCCTTCCTCTTTGTATGACTGTCAAAGATTCGCTTGTATTTTGCAATTTTAGAAGGACATGAGATTTGAAAGGGGCCAGAGATAGAATAATATGGATGGGCTCTATGTCCCCACCCAAATCCCATGTGGAATTATAATCCCCAAATGTTGAAGGTGGAGCTTGGTGGAGGTAACTGGATTCTGGGGGCGGTTTTTAATGGTTTAGCACCACCTTCCCAGTGCTATCCTGTGATAGAGTTCTCACAAGATCTGGTTGTTTAAAAGTGTGTGGCACCTCCCCTCTTTCTCCTACTCTGGCTATGTAAACTTGTGCTCCCCCTCTTCCTTCTGCCATGATTAAAAGTTTTCCTGAGGTCTCCCCAGAAGCAGAGCAGATGCCAGCATCATGCTTTCTGTATAGCTTGCAGAAGTGAGCCAATCAGACCTCTTTTCTTTATAAATTACCCAGTCTCAGATATTTCCTTATAGCAGTGAGAAAATGGACTAATACAGAGGGGCAGTGTTTATAACATTATGTACCTTAGGGCAGAAGGCAGCAGATAGCTTCCCTCTAGAAAGGCATCCAGTGACTTGTGGGTGGCTCAATCTATGTATCCAAGATATCCTCAATGCTTTCTTAATGCAAGAGTCCTGTGATTCCCCTGTAAGATCTGATTCTTATTGCAAGCACAGGGATGTCCTGTGGAGGAAACAGCAGAACTACTGGTGAGAAAGAGAGCATACTGTATTGTGTTTACAGTAGAAACTCCTGTACATCATGAGCCAACAAACTCCAAGCCCAAAGCAGATGAAGAAAGCTAATGCTGAAAAAGACAGGTTTTAGCACTGGCTGGGGAATTTACTCCCAAGGAAATAAAAATAATGAAGTAATCTGAAAATGACTTTAAAATAGGTATGTTTAAAATTATCTAAGAGATAAAGGAAGAAATAACATTTCTTTAAGTCTACAAAAGAAAATGCCATTTTGTTATTTTGTTAATTAAGGATCCAAGGCTTAGAAAGATTAAGAAACAAGCTCAGTGTCCCACTACTAATAAGTAGGAGAGCCAAATTTCACACTCAGGGCTGTCTCCAAAGCCAAGCATTAAACAAAACCCTGTGTTATTATTCCCATCAGTGTCTACAGGGCAATATGTGTTTGCATGTTTCAGACCATCTTGAAGGAAGAAATAGAGCATTTTGTTAAAATGACTTGGGTGTGCATAGGCTTGGCTCCTATTACAAGATGGACTAGAAAACAGCAATTCATTTCATAAAACTCCAATTTAATAAATATTTATGGAGCACCTACAATTTGTTTAGCTTCCTGTTAGATGGCGTGAGGACTCCCAGTGGTGGGGAGAGAACACAATGTAATTTGCAGTCTAACTGGGGAGCAAGTCTTGGGACTATGCACCAGGTTGTGGAAATGTTCAATAAGGTATGCTTATGTGGGAAAACAAATGGTATAGCCAATACGATAATCAGGATTCCAGGGAAAACAGCGGCCACTTGTGGCTTTCAAGTAGGGTAGTAAAGCATGTGCATGATTTAGATAGTGTAGATTTGAAAAGAGAGAATTCCAGGAAGCACAAATAGTCCACCGAAAGGAAAGAGACCTGAAAAACAGACATGTTTAGGGCCCAGTGAAGATATCAGATTCACTTGAGAGAAAAGATTCCACTCAGAAGGTACAAGAATACATTTGTACAGATCAGATTCAAACCATAGAACACCTCTCCCTTGCTTAGCAACTATCATCTATTCCTATAAATGCAGCTATTAAGTAAAAATCCATTAAAGAAAAAATTTTCTATTAAAAAAATAGAAAAAATTAGAATGTATTCCAGATGAGTATCGAGATATGCACACAATTTGCACAGATAGAAAAGTTTATCAATGATAATTTTATATAGGGTATAAAAATAATTTAAAGGTTAATAAATACAGTTTGAACATAATATGCTAATCATGTATGGTATCCCTAAAGAAGGAAGAGATGATGGCTCATGGTGGTCGCTGGAGGAGCAGGCCAGGAAGCTATTCTTTGTACTGCACATTCTTTCTGCCATATATATATAAAAGCCAGATTTTCAACCATTTGTGGGGGCCGTAAGTATATTCTCCATGTATCTTCATGGGGCAGAGAAGAGAGAAAGAAAGAGCAGGCACTCGGCCAGGCATGGTGGCTCACTTCAGTAATTCCAGCACTTTGGGAGGCTAAGGCAGGCTGATCATGAGGTCAGGAGATTGAGAATATTCTGGCCAACATGGTGAAACTCCGTCTCTACTAAAACTACAAAAATTAGCTGGATGTGGTGGCACACACCTGTAATCCTAGCTACTTGGGAGGCTGAGGAAGGAGAATGGCTTGAACCCAGGAGGCGGAGGTTACAGTGAGCTGAGATCGCACCACTGCACACTCCAGCCTGTAAAGAAAACCACACTTTGCCTCAAAAAAAAAAAAAAAGAGCAGTCTCTCTGTTTTCTCTTAAATGGCAGTGATCCCATTCATGAGGCTCCACCACATGACCTAATCACCTTCCAAAGGTTCCGCCTCCTAATACCATCATCTTGAGGGTTAGGATTTCAACATATGAATTTGGGGACACATAAACATTTAGTTTGTAACAGCATTTCTAGGCAAAGTAAAGCAACTTGGGGTCATCCAAACACAGAACACAATCCAAAACCATCCCACGCGTGTGTCTCTGGGTAAACTCATGACTGTATCTTTGCCTGAACTGCAGGTTCAGCAATCTATTTGCTAACTAGCAAGTCTGGGAGTAAAACACTTATGTAGGAAAAAAAGAAACAGTTGCTTAAGTGAGCCTTCTCGAGAGTTTTCACTGTGAAAAGCTGTTATCAGAACAGTTATGGATGAAATATGTCTGTCCTTGGGATCATGAAATGGAGGAAGAGGTTTCTGGTAGGTTAACTCAGGTTTTCCTTTTTGTGACATAGGTGCCACTATCAAGAAATGCCTAATTCCATCCTGTGGAGGCTGAAGCAGCTCCATCTTGGATGCTAGTCTTCCATGTTGAGTTCTAATGAACATTAACTCCAGTTCCAGGAAGACCTCTAAGATTTCCAGTTTACCTATTTTTCCTTGTATAGGGGCAGGTACTTACAGGATATCCCACTCTTAGGTCAAACAACCTTGATGTTATTGTACTTCAGCTGTCCTACACATCCCTTCTGAATCACCCTTTCCCTGTGTTATACAACCCTGGGTTTGGGGAGTGGTGGGGCAGTGATCCACCATCTTTTCTCACCACCACCTGAGGCACAGGTATGGCTTCTGTTTCTAAGGTTCTATTAAATATTTTCTTCTGAGAAACTGGATCTGTCAGCCTCTTTCTTCAGCCTCTCAGCTTCCAGGGACTTTTGGGGGTAGGTTTGCATAGACCTGCCCGCCTGGGGCACACCCTGTTTGCAGCATGCATCTCTCCAGGTAATCTACCATTACACGTGATGGGAAAATGGCAGTAGCCTCAGTCCTTAGAGACGGTGCGGTTGTCTTTTTCTGTCAGCACCTAAACTGTGGGTTATTTGGATTGCAACACATAGTCATAATATTTGTGGTCTTAGGAGAAGTGTATTACCTTTTCCATGTATGACTTCCTTGGTAAATATTTTCTGGGTTTCTGCTGATCTTGTTATGATCAGAAATAACATAGAAAAAATTTGCCAAGACTAATTTGTTTGTTATACTGAGTTGTTTGTTTGATCTGTCTGTTTGCTATGTAAACTAAGACAAATATTGACTTCACTTTTCAAATTGATACCTCCAGTATACATATACCATTCCCCTAAAGAGAGAACACCTGCTTTGAGTCATTATTATTAATTCTATTTGGTTAAATAAAGGGAGAGCTCTATTAATAATAGTTGACATTTCTTCCTTACTTTTTTTTTTATTTAAACAGTGTGTGCTCATCAGGTATGTCTTCAAAATGAACTAAAGGAAATCTCCAAATAAAATGCTGTTTATTGGAAGTTTTCCAAATCAACATGGTTTTATTTGATCTAAAAAAATTAAAAACAAAAACAAAAATCAAAACCAACTAACAAACAAAAAACAGTACAAGACACGAAGTTTTCAGAGAGGGGAACACCACATGTCAGGGCCTGTTGGGAAGTCAGAGGTGAGGGGAGTAAGCTGACAGGACCAGTCAAGAGGTGCAGAAAACCACCATGGCACCTGTACGCATATGTAAGAAACCTGCACATTCTGCACATGAATCCCGTTTTTTTGTTGTTGTTGTTTTGTTTTTTGTTTTAGAAGAAATAAAGACAAAAAAAAAAAAAAAGAAATGAAGTCCTGATACACTCTGTTCTCAGCTGTTCTTCAGAGATAATCCTATGGAATCTTTTGAGGTGAACAGTCTAATTGAGAATCTTTTCCCAGAGGTAGTTATAAACATCTTTTATCTCCATCAAAATAGAAGCACATGTATTGTGAGGTTGAATTTCATGTTCACTGCTTTATTAAATAATAACATAAGAAAAATGAGGGGGCTTTCCTATGTCTACTGATGCTCAACTACTCTATTAAGCAATTAGCTTTCATCATTCTATCATTGATAATAAGGATGATGATAATAATTAGTTATACAGGGGTGGTATATGAAACTTAAGGAATTGTAGGCCATCCTCCCTACTGAGATGCTAAAAAGGTTTCTGGATCTGCCTAAATTAAACTTAATTTAGTCTGCAATAACTATGGGCAGCAGAATAATTATATCCAAAGTGTTTGTGTCTTCATATAAATTACATAGCTCTCAGTCCTGGGATCCCTTGAGATATGCATATTTTTGAATCTTAATATAGAACACAAATTCCACTTTAGTTTATATTCAGGAAGACTCTGCTTGAAAAATTCTTAATAATTAATGCATGAAAGCCAAGACCACACATGTATATTAATGGGTAGACAATTATGTTAATGGACAAATAACTTTCTATTATACATTTTAATTATACATTTTACTAGCAGATAGCTTTTAGAAGTTCCTTTTTCAAAATAAGACTGAACGTAGTCCCATTTAACAGAATGAGGAGCAAAGGTACATGGAGCAAATGACCTGCTCAAGGTCACAGAAGCAAAGTGGGATGTGGAATTCACAGCCCTTGAGCTATGGTTTCTTGCTAAGTTGCTTTCAGTCTGTTGCCTAGGAACAGTGGTGTTTCTTTACCCAATAGCATAATATCTGTAGAATGTGCTATTTTACCAGTGTAGAGTTTTTAAGTGGAACTAAAGTTCCTGTTAAATCAGTTCTTTGAATACTGTATGAAGGAAAAAAAAATCCTCAGAAGCAATCACAATCTGAGGAGACTGCATTTTTTTCAAGTTTTAAAAAAGAATTGTTCTCCTAAGAACAAAATGTAGTATCATATTTTTTCTTGGAATTCCCTCTTCTTCAGTATTTTTAATTAATTTATTTGTTTACGAGGTGGTCTCAGTGTATTACAGTCAAAAGGAACCTATTGCTCCTAGGAGGAGAGAGTAACTAAAGAACTTTGGAAACAACAAGAATAATAGTGATAATAATTGATTACTTACTAAATGCTGATAGTGATTTGAACCTAGAACTGATTTGAACACTGACATGTGACCATTAGGTTCATGGCACTATCTTGGAATAGTTCAGTGGTTATGATCCTAAGCTGTGGAGTCAGATTCAACTTCCAGTCCTGGCTGTACTCTTCATTATCTTGGAAATATTGCTCTAATGCCCTGGTCTTTCTTTTCTTTTCTCTCTCTCTGTTCCTTTCTTCTTTCCTTTCTTCCTTCCTTCCTTCCTTCCCTCCTTTACTTCCTCCCTTCCTTCCCTCCTTTACTTCCTCCCTCCCTCCCTACTTCCTTCTTACTTTCTTTCTTTCTTTGTTTCTTTCTTTCTTTCTTTCAGACAGGGTCTCACTCTGTCTCCTAGGCTGGAGTGCATTGATTGATCACAACTTGCTACAGCCTTGATCTAAACTCAACCAATCTTCCACCTCAGTGTTCTGAGTATCTGGCACTACAGGCATGCACCACCAAACCAAGCTAATTTTTAAACTTTTTCTAGCAACAAGGTCTTCCTGTGTTACCCAGGCTGGTCTTGAAATCTAGACTTCAAATGATCCTCCTGCTTTGGCCTTCCAAAGTGCTGGGATTACAGGTATGAGCCACCACACCCAGCCCACTCTGCATTTTTTTTTTTTCTGAGATGGAGTCTCCCTCTGTCACCCAGGCTGGAGTGCAGTGGCGTGATCTCGGCTCACTGCAACCTCTGCCTCCTGGGTTCAAGCAATTCTCCTGCCTCAGTAGCTGGGACTATAGGCACATGCCACCATGCCTGGTTAATTTTTTGTGTTTTTATTAGAGACGGGGTTTCACTGTGTTAGTCAATTTCCTGACCTTGTGATCCACCCACCTCGGCCTCCCAAAGTGCTGGGATTACAGGCATGAGCCACCACACCCAGCCCACTCTGGTTTTTTCTTGAAGCAAAGCAGGGAGAGCAATCATATTCATTTGGATTAGTTAGGAGTCAAATGACATAATGCATGTAAAGTGCCTAGCACTATGCCTGGCACATAGAAGGTACTCTATATGTGTCAGCTATCATTGTTTATGCCAATATTATTAATCAGAAATGATATAGGCATGGATTGCAGAGACAGCATCTGCATGTATGAGGAAGTTTCCATGTACAAAATTTTTCAGGCTTTCAGAATTGGAAGGGATCTTTAAATTCACTGTTCAACCTCATCATTTTCTGATACAGAAACTGATGTGGAGAAGGTCAAAGTAATTCATTCAAGGTCCCCAAGATAGACATTGCCAAAGACAATATAGTCAGTGTGGTCAGGCTGTGTCAGCCTTCAAGTGAGAGTTGGGAGAGGGGTAGTGAACAAAGGTAGAGAGACCTGGGGTGAGATATATAATAAAGCTTGGAACCCAAAGCTGGATTTCGACAGGGCTTGAGAGCCAAAGCAGGCAAGCGTGTGTTTGTATTGGTATGGTGGTGGGAGCAGGTTTTTCTCAGAAGCCAATTAGTGGCTATGGCCGCCAAGGGGCAAGTGGACACCATGGAATGGTGGGGCATGCAGATTCCTGCTTATGAATATATCTGATGGATAATGAAGAATGCAGTAGGGCTCAGCCATGGAAACAGGACCAAGGAGCATCCCAGAGAGAGGCTCTCCCAGAGTGGAGTGCCAGAGAGGAGCACTGCAGGAAGGGTGAAGGAATGCAGGTACCTAGGGACCATGTGGTCATGGCTGCTCATCCTGCTGACACCACAGCCCATTTATTAGAGCATTAGCCTAGGGAGGACACTGTCCAGACCCTGCTGGCTGCTTGTCAGGGGAAGATCAGGGCAGGTTGCAGGTAGCTGGGTACTTGCTACAAATAGTTGCAAAGAGACCAGGACTTAGAGCTATCAGCAACTCTATCAGTCATTGAAAACTTTTAACATTATAGTACCCAATGTCAGATGGTCTAGAACATTTTTCCAATTGCCTCTTATAGGATGTGATCTTGGAAAAGATACCTAAACTCGTGCAAAACAACTAAACACAAACAATCTCTAAAATACTAAGTTTTACTTCCAGATCTTCATTTTTAGAATTTAATTCCTGCACTAAGCATTTTTTTTTTTTTTGAGATGGAGTCTTGCTCTGTCACCTAGCCTGGAGTGCAGTGGTGCAATCATGGCTTACTGCAACCTCCACCTCCTGGGTTCAAGCAGTTCTCCTGCCTCAGCCTCCTAAGTAGCTGGGATTACAGGTGCGTGCCACCATGCCCGGCTAATTGTTTTGTATTTTTAGTGGAGATGGGATTCCCCCATACTTGGCAGGCTGGTTTTGAACTCCTGACCTCAAGTGATCTGCCTGCCTCGATGTCCCAAAGTGCTGGGATTATAGCCATGAGCCACTGCGTCTGGCCTCACTAAGCATTTTAAGAGGCTATGTTCACTGTAATCCATGGCTCATCATCTATTACCATGCTGATTTTTCCTTGGTGAATGCTGTCCAGGTTTTGTGCAATGGGCAGGTGGGAGGCACCTCTCTTGGTGCGGATGTTGGGGTAGACAATCCTGGGACGCTAAAGCAAAGCAGCATGAGGTGGTGAAGCTAGGCTGGAGAAGAGCCCAGAAGAGCCATGGCCACATGTGAGATGGCCATCAGGAACTAAGGGTTAGGGTGGGGATGGAGAGAGAATAACCAGTGAGATGGGGTCCAGGTAGCGGAAAGAAGAGATGGTAAAGTGCATGAAGCATGCTGAGGTGACACTTTTGGGACTGACCCTGCAAACGGAGGCATTGTGTGGGTGCTTGTTCTATGTCGTATTCAGCTATGCCACAAAAGAGAAGCCAAGTGCATCTTTCACTTGCCACTTGACTGCTGTTTTAATTTTTTTTAAAAAAATATGTTTTATTAGTCCACTTTCACACTGCTGATAAAGACATACCCAAGACTGGGCAATTTACAAAAGAAAGAGGTTTAATGGGCTTACAGCTCCACATGGCTGGGGAGGCCTCACAATCATGGTGGAAGACAAGGAGGAGCAAGTCACAACTTACGTGGATGACAGCAGGCAAAAAGAGAGAGCTTCGTCAGGGGACCTCCTTTTAAAATCATCAGCTCTCTTGAGACTCATTCACTATCAAGAGGACAGGCAGGAGAGATTTGCCACCATAATTCAATCACCTCCCACCAGGTTCCTCCCATGACAAGTGAGAATTGTGGGAGTTACAATTCAAGATGAGATTTGAGTGGGGACAATAGCAAACCATATCAGAGATAAAGACATTTCAGAGCCTTTGTTTTGAGAGTCTCTCCTGAAAATGACCTCTTCGGGCATAGGGCTATACTCCAGATTCTTCCTCCAGAATTAATCTTGGTTGCATATAACTGGGAACTCTGTTATGCAACTTAAACAAAATAGAGGTTATTCTTCCTTTGATATAGGACATATCTGGAGGCAGATATCTAGGGCTGAGATCAGGCAGCTGAAATTCTCATGAACAGCAAGCTGGACTTAGTTATTCCTTCTCTTCCACCATGATGGACTCATGGTTGAAAATGACATCTGGTGCTTGAGCCACTAACTCTGAATTTCTGTGTGGAATCCAGAAAGGAAAGTAGAAGAGCAGAGGAATACCCTTCTCAACTGTCAGTCCCCTTTAAGAAGCAGCATGGAAACAAGACATCTGTTAACATCTCATTGGCCACCCTGAGGAACATGGCCTTCTGGGAAATGTAGTCTTAATGAGGCTATGGCTGTCTGAGGTGTCGTTCAGTTCTGCTAGGGAGGAAAAAGGGAAAATGAATATTGCAGAGGCAGCTGGTGGTCTCTGCCACAGACCATCTCACTCCCACTACAGTCTTTCATGTCTCTCTTTGCTCTATTATCAAAAGTTTCCTGATCTGTCTATGATTCCCTGCTTTTAAATTTTTTTTTGAAGGATGGGAAGAAACGTGTTAGAGTCTGTGAGGGTTTAATATTTATTATGAAAGGGTTACTGTATGGATGAACTTTTAATAGCATAATTTCAGGTATTTGTGGCAATCTGAAGGAGAAGAGACATTATAAGGCAACTATGCTTTACACATGGAAGACCACACTGGATGTCACTTCCTTCCCAGGGTCTCATAGACTTGCTGGGCTCCCCTTGGCTCTCTGTTGATGTTCTCAGAGCTGGTTCTAACAGAGCCTCCTCACCTCCAGTCGTCAGGCTAGTCCAGTTTCCAAGTGAATGAGTTTTAACCCTGGCTGTACATGAGAATCAAAACATATCTCTTTTCAAAATACTGTCACGTGTGGCTTAATGACAAGCAAAGTTTCTGAGAAATGTGTCATTAGGCAATTTTGTCATTGTACAAACATCACAGAATGTAATTCTACAAACCTAGATGGTATAGCCTGCTACACACATGAATTACAAACCTGTGTAACATGGGACAGTACTGAACACTGTAGATAATTGTGACACAATGGTAAGTATTCATGTGGCTAAACGTATATAAATAGAGAAAAGGTATCATAAAAATATGGTATAAAATACAAAAAAAAGTACCTCTTTATAGTTCAGCCTCATTATACTTTTATAGGACTACCATCATATATTCAATCTATCATTGCTCAAAATGTCATAATATGTCACACGGCTATTCATGTATCTGGACTCCATTATAATCTCCAAGGTTGTATTATAATCATATGCATTTTGAAAAATCACCCCAGTTCATCCTGGCTGGCATTCAGTGCTGAGAATGACAGTTTTTGGACATTTCTGATTAATGTAAAATAGTTTTTGTTTTTAATGCTTCGGACTCATCTCAAAGATAAAAAATGGGGAGTTAGTTTGAAAATGTCTCCCCCCACAGCCACCATTTGCCTGACTAGGGAAGCAGTGCCTGCTAGATGTTAGAATACCTGGAATTCTGCATCAGTAACTGAATCACAGAGCTGAGTAACTGAGGAGCTTCTCTTCTGATAATGGGGCTGTCTGAGTGCCTGAAAGGATTCTGCAGTTTGCCAAATCAGTCTTTTTCTTGAACTCTCATTCTAACTTGGGTGGCTATTTTGTGCAGAAGAAAAAGAAAACTTTCCCGCTACCTCAAGTTTGTCACTGGGGCCTGTGAATTAAACTGACAAAGACCAATGAGCAAGAGAAAAGGTTTATTTTTCATGCACATGGAGGAGGGTAGTCTTTACAGAAAAAAAAAAAATCCCCCAAGAAGTGGTTATGACATTTTAACAAAGGATAATAAATTGTGATAACCCAAAGGAAAAGGAATTTGGGCTGTGTGATGGTTATGTTACCGGAGGAGTAACACTGCAGCCAGATTCCCTGGTTCCCACACTGGGAGTTGAACCCCTGGCCCTGGGTGAAAACCACCGAACCCTAGCCACTAGATCACCAGGGAAGCAGGTACCATCACTGCAGTTGGAGCTTAGGGGAAAGGGGGAAAGAATCAGGAAAGGGGCCCTGGAGGCCAGGTGAATTTTACAGTTCAAATAGAATTCGTGGACCCAAAGACAGTGCGAAAGTGCACTTTATTAGGCAGAGTGAAAGGACAGCTCCCATGCTTTCATGGAAAGGGATCCAGAAAGAGGATGCTGTCCAGGCAGGAATGGCTGGACATTTTACTCTTGAATTATGCCCTCCCCATTCATGGTCTCGTCTAATGAGAGGAGTTCTTTTGAACACCCTCTGGATTGATTGTTCTTTGACTCCATTACTGGATTGGCTACTAGATTTATATCCTGAGTCACAGAATCTCCACCTCCAAGAGCCAGCTGCAGGAAGGTGAAAGAAAGACTTCTACCTGACCTTTGGGGACGGGCGGGTGGGACACTGAACAAGGCCTGAGGCAGGTAAACCAGAGAATTCCTGCACTCTAAACAATGCCACCCTCAGCCGACCATCAGAAGTCCCTCTAACACAGTCCCTTAGTTAGTTTTAGGCCATATAATTCAGCAGGCTCATGGGTACTTGAGTTCCCTAGGCTCAGTTGACAGGAAGGAAAGACTAGGGCCTGGCTTACAGACAAGTGTGCACAAGAAACAGGCACCTAAATTGTGCAAAAGTAGAGAGCTGTAGCACTTTGATTCCCTTCAGGGACATTCTTAAGGACAATGGTGAAAGAAAATCTTCACAATGGGCAGAACTTCGAGCAGTTCACTTCGCTTGAAAGGAGAAATGGCCAGATATATGATTATACACTGATTCATGGGCTGTCGTGAATGTTCTGGCCAGATGGTGAGGGAATTGGAAAGAACATTATTAGAAAATTGATAACAAAAGAAAATGGGGGAAGAGATATGTGGACAGAGCTTTCTGAGTGGGTGAAGGATGCAAAGATATTTGTGTTCCATGTGAATGCTCACCAAAGGGTGACCTCTCAGTGGAGGAGAACTTTAATAATCAAGTGAATCGAATGACCCATTCTGTAAATATCAGTCAACATCCTTCACTAGACACCCCTACCATAGCTTAATTGCCTCGTGAATGCAATGACCATGGTGGCAGCGATGGAGGTTATGCGTGGGCTGAGTGACATGGACGTCCACCCCTCAAAGCTGACCTGGCAGAGGAGACCAATACTGAGCCCCAATATGGCACCATTCCCTGGGGTGATCAGCCAGCTACCTGGTGGCAGGTTGATTACATTGGAGCATTTCCATCATGGAAAGGGCAGTGTTTTGTCCTTACTGGAATAAACACTTACTCTGGATTTGGATTTGCCTTTCTTGCTAACAAGGCTTCTGCCAAAACTACCATCTGTGGACTTACAGAACATCTTATCCACCACTATGATATTCAACACAACATTGCTCTGACAAGAAACTCACTTCAAAATCAAGGAAGTGTGGCAATGGGCTCAGACTCATGAAATTCACTGGTCCTACCGTGTTCCCCACTATCCTGAAGCATTTGGATAGTAGAACAACAGAATGGCCTTGTGAAACTGCAGTTACAGTGCCACATGGGTAACAATACTTTGCAGGGCTGGGGCAAGGTTTTCCAGAAGGCTGTATGTGCTCTGAATCAGCATCTAATATATGGTTCTGTTTCTCCCATAGCAAGCATTCATGGGTCTAGGAATCAAGGGGAGGAAGTGAAAGTGGCACCACTCACCATCACCCCTAGCCACCCACTAGCAAAATAGTTGCTTCCTGTTCGCGTGACTTTGTGCCTTCCTGGCCTAGAGGCCTTAGTTCCAGAGAAAACAATGCTTCCTTCAGGAGGCACAATGATGATTCCATTGAACTGGAAGTTAAGACTACCACCCGACTGCTTTGGGTTCTTTATGCCTCTGGGTCATCAGGCCAGGGAATTATGGTGTTGGCTGGGGTGTTGATCTTGACTACCAAGGGAAAATTCTACTACTACGCTACAATGCAGGTAAGGAAGAGTATGTCTGCAATACAGAAGATTCCTTAGGGCATCTCTTAGTATTACCACCTCCTGTGGTTAAGGTCAGCTGGAAATTACAAGAACCTAGTCTAAGCAGGACTATAAAATGGCCCAGACTCTTTAGGAATGATGATTTGAGTCACCTCATCAGGTAAAGAACCATGACCAAGAGGTGCTTGCTAAAGGTAAAGGAACTACAGAATTGGTAGCAGGAAAAAGTGTTATATATACCAGCTGCAACCATGTGGTCAGTTGCAAAATGAGCACTACATTGTCATAAGCATTTCCTCCCTATTTTGTTAAGAATATGTTTGTATATTTGTGTGTGTGTGTATACACAAATGCACACACATATATATACATATTTTAAACAAATATTTTTGTTTTCATTTCTCAATCCTGTATCATATAACATATTTAGACTTTTATTAGTAAGTACTGCCAATGTCACACTGTAGTATTTATGTTATGAAACATCCAGAGAAAAATACACATTACTTCTTCTCCTGGAGAAAGAATTTTTTTTTTTTTAAACAAGGTCTTGTTCTGTTGCCCAGGCTGGATTGCAGTGGTGTGATCATAGCCCACTCAAACTCCTGGGCTCAAGCAATCTTCCTCAAGCAATCTTCCCGGGAAGGACTGCAGGTGTGATAATCTTTGGGTCTGTGTTCCCACCCAAGTCTCATATTGAAATGTAATCCCCAATGCTTGAAGTGGGCCCTGGTGGGAGGTGACTGGATCATGGAGATGGATCCTTCCTGAATGGTTTAGCACTGCCCTCTTGGTGCTGTCTTGTTACAGAGTTCCCACGAGATTTGGTTGTTTAAAGGTGTGTGGTGCCTCCCACCTCACTCTCTTTCTCCTGCCACTTAAGATGCCTGCTCTTGCTTTGCCTTCAGCAATGAGTAAAAGCTCCCTCAGGCCTCCCCAGAAGAAGATGCTGCCAGGCGTCCTATATAGCCTGTGAAATCAGGAGCCAATTAAACTTCTTTTCTTTACAAATTGCCTAATCTCAAAAGACTGGGCGTGGTGGCTCACACCTGTAATCCCAGCACTTTGGGAGGCAGAGGCCGGCTGATCACCTGAGATTGGGGGTTCGAGACCAGCCTGACCAACATGGAGAAACCCCATCTCTACTAAAAATACAAAATTAGCTGGGTGTGGTGGCGCATGCCTGTAATTTGTAATCCCAGCTACTCGAGAGGCTGAGACAGGTGAATCAGGTAGAGGCTCAGATAGAACAAAAAAGGTAAAAGAAAGGCAATTTACTTTTTCTCTTCTCCTGTACTTGGGTGTCAGAACTCCAGGCTCATTGACCTTTAGATGCTAAGACTTACACCAGCAGCCGCACTGTTTTTAGGTCTTTGGGCTCAGACTAAGAATTACACCATTGGCTTCCATGAGTCTGAGGCTTTCAGACTTGGACTGACCCATGCTTCTACCATCCCAGGGTCTGTAGCTTGCAGATGGCCTATTGTAAGCCTTCTTTTTTTTTTTGAGATGTAGTCTTGCTCTGTCACCCACACTGGACTGCAGTGACACAATCTTGGTTCACTGCAACTGCTGCCAGGTTGAACCTTGAACCTCGAGGTTCAAGCAATTCTACATCAGCTTCCTGAGTAGCTGGGACTACTGGTGCCTGCCATCATGCCCAGCTGATTTTTGTATTTTTAGTAGAAACAGGGTTGCACCATGTTGGCCAGGCTGGTCTTGAACTCCTGACCTCAGGTGATCCACCCCCCTCTTGGCCTCCCAAAGTGCTAGGATTACAGGCTAGAGCCACTGCGCCCAGCCCTGTTGTAGGACTTTTTATTTTATTTTATTTTATTTTGACAGAGTTTCCTCTTACTGCCCAGGCTGGAGTGCAATGCTGTGATTTTGGCTAACTGCAACCTCCGCTTCCTGGGTTCAAGCAATTCTCCTGTCTCCGCCTCTGGAGCAGCTGGGATTACAGTTGCCTGTCACCATGCCTGGCTATTTTTGTATTTTTAGTACAGACAGGGTTTTATCATTTTGGTCAGGCTGGTCTTGAATGCCTGACCTCAGACGATTCCCCAACCTTGGCCTCCCAAAGTGCTGGGATTACAGGCCAGAGCCACTGCACCCGGCCAGGACTTCTTAACCTCCATAATCATGTGAACTAATTTCCCTAGTGAGCCCCCTCTCACATATCTACATATATATTCTACTGATTCTGTCTCTCTGGAGTTCCCTGCCTAATAAAGTCTTCTAGGAATCATACAATGTGGGAAGGTAAATATGAGAGCAAAACAATTGGAAGATAAGGGTTATTTAATAAGGTTTGTTTATGCAATCTCTTCTCGGTGTGACTTTTTGTCTTCTGTTACAGAGCTGTTCTCTGTATTCTGGTACAGGGACAGGAAGTGGACTCTTTTACTAAAGGAAATTTATGCCCCCTTTTAGGCTTCTGGAAAGGGTGAGTGTAGAGAATTCTTCCTGTGTCTGCTATTTCTTAATTGCCTTCAGCGCAAATTAATCCTTATGCATGGCATATTATGATTCTCCTTACAACCAAACTTTGAAAAATGTAACTAAAGTTTTGAGAATCTGAACTTCAGAAATATTTAGGCACTTTATAAAGTTTTTCTCTGACTTCATTTGCTAAAGATTCAACTTGTGGAAAAGAGAGTCTGATTGATCTAGCCCGATGTGGTGTGCCAGCCTTTGTGGGTCAGTGTAGCAGGGCTTTCTGCCTGGCAGCTCCATCGAGGCCACGTGGAACAGGGTGGAAAATACATCCTAAAGAAAGAGACATTCCCAGACACAAATAATAGATGTCATAACAATGAATTGTGGAATCAAGATAACAGGAAATGTGGTTTATTAAAATCGGTTATTGAAATTAAGTAATGAAATTCCCATTTATTTACCAAAACATATAGAGGCCGGTTATAAACTGGCAAACTGCTAAGCTAATTTTCATCTGTGATCAAGTAGGACACAATGTGCCCCTGAGGGGGAAGCTCTTGAGAAGTAGGTAGCTTTGGTTGTGGGCCATTTAAAGAGAATAAGAAATGCTGGGAGCGATGGAGTAGGCTGGTTTCTTCTAATATCACTGCATTTTTATTTATTTATTTAATTTTTTTGAGGCAGAGTCTCACTCTGTCACCAGGCTTGAGTGCAGTGGTGAGATCTTGGCTCACTGCAACCTCTGCCTCCTGGGTTCAAGCAATTCTTCTGTTTCAGCCTCCCGAGTAGCTGGGACTACACACAAGCACCATCACGCTCAGCTAACTTTTATATTTGTAGTAGAGACAGGGTTTTACCTTACTGGTCAGGCTGGTTCGAATTCCCGACATCAGGTGATTCACCTTCACCCTCTTTGGCCTCCCAAAGTGCTGGGATTACAGGTGTGAGCTACTGCTCGTGGCCATCACTGGATATTTTAACAGCTGTCTCAAACTTTGAAATTCTTGTCACAAGACGTGAAATAAAACTCAAAAACTTTATGAGATTGTGGTTGAAACCCACTATTGTGTATTCTTGACAAATAGCTTAAAAATAACATATAATAGAAGAGAAAATATCAAAGTATATTATATATAGTGGGGTAAGAAATGTTTCGTGTAATTTACTATTCAATTATATGTGTATATAAACTTATTTATGATACAAAATTTATTTTATAATGTAGGTAGAAGCTAAAAAATGCTTAGAAATCACTGAATGCTTGTAATATGCCTTTGGCTTTTAGATGTGGGGCTAAAATAACTAAAATCCAAATGCATAGATTAGCTCTGCAGATTGCTGCTTTAACTTGCAATCTGACCAGGTCTCTTACTGAAAATTAAGGCTTTGTCCAGAAATCCCAGTAATTAGAATGAGACATATGACAAGATTTGAAAGATGTTTTTTTAAGATCCTCCAAACTTTCTAAAATGCCATCTATACCATTTCTCTTGACTGGGGAAACCACATCTCCTACATAGAAGAAAGAGGATAATTTTTCACAAGCCCCGTCTCTTATTGATGTTCTAAAGATAACTGAGATTCAAACACAATATGATTGGGGGGTGAAGTGCAAAAGTCGAATGTCATATGCAGAAGAACCTGAAAGGATTCATAAATTTATGGCATTAAAAGTCTAGGCATATTTTTTGAAACACACTTTGGGAATGCTTCACCACAGGTAGGACTCAAATATTTTTGTGGGTGTATTTCACTAGCAAGTCAGCATAAAGTGGGCTAGGATTAGCTCACCAGCTTTGGTTCTGCCAGTTCTCTGGGTTAACTCACATAATCTTGGATTAAATGTTAGCCCCTACTAAATGACACAGAAAAACCGTGAAGGGATCATAATCAGGAATAATGATTACTAGAATTTGTGTAACATATGCTGGCCTGGATCTTTTTACCTTTTCTTTCCCTGACCCTTGTTTTATCCCTAGGTAGAACCCAGAAAACTTTCCCTTTACTCCTGCCATGAAGATTACGTTGACAAGAGATGCAACACAATGTTTAAAAAGAGCTTTACAAGCTGTTCTTGAAAGATCAAAAATGCTGATGGATACGACTGCAATTGAAATGGGCTCCTTGATGTCAGTGTGGTTAAAAGAAGCCAGGGTGTCTGAGTCCCATTGACAGCAAAAGCATAGTGGATGTGGTCACTGAATTATGCAGCAGAGCAAGCATGATGTGAAGACCTTAAGAGATTATCCAGCATTCATACATTTCTGGCTGTCATTTTTTAAATTGTGGGAATCTCAAGAATGAAACCAACAGGCAGCCGGAGGCTGGAAGGAAAAAATTTTCGGCTTAAGCTATCATATTAGAAAATAAGATTATTTATTTTTTTATTTTATTGTTATTTTTTGAGACTGAGTTTCAATCTTGTTTGCCAGGCTAGAGTGCAGTGGCGTGATCTCGGCTCACTGCAACCTGTGGCTCTGAGTTCAAGTGATTCTCTTGCCTCATCATCCCAAGTAGCTGGGATTACCAGCATGTGCCACCACTCCAAGCTAATTTTTGTATTTGTTGGCCATGCTGGTCTTGAACTCTTGACCTCAGTTGATCCACCTGTCTCCGCCTCCCAAAGTGCTGGGATTACAAGTGTCAGCCACTGTGCTTGGCTTAGAAAATAAGATTTCTTATTCAATTCTACAATATGAGTCCGTTAAAAAATTCAGAACCATTTGAATGGAGGTGAAGCTGAGCACCACTGATAAAAGGTTGTGCGGTATTACTACCTATGTCTAGTAAGTACCTTCTGTCATCCCATTAAAATAACTATAGCTATTTTACTGGGAGAAACCACTGGATCTCAAGAAAGATTAAGTGAATTCTCAGGAACATAGAATGTTATTGTTGTTTGCTGATCAGGGTGACAGGCCACGTTCACTGAGTAGTAAATGGAATGCAAAATTCAGTTTCTAGAGAAACTTTAGAGATTATGTTACAATCAAACACTTGAATGTCTACTGGTTCTTTATGGCATTCTGATATATTTCTCAGTTTGGCCAGTGCAAATAAAAATCTGATTTTGTATACTGGCAAATAATACACTAAGTTTCCATTGTGGTGGTAATTTCCACTGTGGGTGGTCATCTATATAGAATTTTATTATTGGAACACATTTATAAAGGTCTTGTACTTGGTGGACATTTGTTCAGCTGATGTACTTGTTTTATATATTTTTTGATGTGATGTTCAGTCAGATGCAGCCACAAGAGGAAACAGAAGAAAGACTTAGTAAAGCAGTTTATTACACTCACAGGTCTTAGAGACAGAGTATGGCATACCATGCAGGCCACAAGGAAAGACACCAGGGCGGTCAGGAAGCAGAAGACTGGAGCAAGTGGGAAGCATTAGGGCAGAGCCACTTTTCTTAAGAGAAGGAGTTTTGCTCTGTTGCCCAGGCTTGACTCAAACTCCGAGGCTCAAAAGATCCTTCAGCCTCACCCTCCCAAGTTGCTGGGGCTACTGGCTTGGGCCACCGTGCGGACTTAGGCCAGAGCCTTTATTGGGGTCTCTTGCAGGAATGATGGGTGGAACAATTTAGAGTTGGTTAGTTTGAATGACTTTGGCAGACCCTAATCTACAGCAGTGGTCCTGAGTTGCCTGGTACCTGGCCCTCGGATGATTAAAGCCCAGGAATATTTTCTCCTGGGGTATACTGGCAGGATAAAGGAGGCATGACTCTGGATTGGTTAGTTTGCATATCAAAGGCATGCTCACGGCTGAATCTTTTGCTGTCAGTAAGAATTGACTATCCCAGGGAAAGGCAGTCTCACTCTAGCCAAAAAAGGTTGTTTTAAAGATGTTGGCTATGGTTTGAATGTGTTTCTCACAGTTCATGTGTTAGAAACTTAATCCCCAATGCAACAGTGTTGAGAGGTGGGATCTTTGAGAGGTGATTAGGTCACAAAAGCTCTGTTCTTATAAGTAGATTCATGCTGTTATTTCAGGAGTGAGTTAGCTATCACAGATAAAAGAATGAGTTCAGCCCTCTTCCTTCCTTTCTCTTTTGGACTCCCTTGCCCTTCCTCCTGCCACCATGAATCATGCAGCAAAAAGGCCCTCATCAGATGCTGGCTCCTTGATGCTGCACTTCCCAGCCTCCAGGACCATAAGAAATAAATTGCTGTTCATTACAAACTACCCAGTCTTAGGTTTTGTGTTATAGCGACACAAAATGGAATAAGACATTGTCAAAGCATCATAATATAGAAAAAGAAAAAAGTATGGTATATATATTCATGTATACACAATGCAGTATTTTATCCATTTCAATAAATTGAAAATACCAGAACTATTTCTTTTCACCTGACAGTCAGCAGTACACATTTGCCATCTTCCCTTCAGGATACTTCAGCCCTTTGACTCTGTGTCAGTCTAATCCATAAAGAATGTAACCAAACCATCATTCTACCGTATTATATCACCAGTTCCTGCACTGACATTATACTGATAAACCCTGGAGAGTAAGCAGTAGTAGGTTCTCCAGTTATTCTAGTAAGATACACAAATAAAGTATATTGCAAAATAACTTACGCAAAGATTCTGGAGCTCCAGTGGTTTGATGATTATTAAGTTATTGTCTCTTTCAACAGGAAACACATGTTGCTGAACACTGTTTCTTAGTACTAAAAAAAGAAGTGTGGTGCATGGTGAAGCTTCTTCACCATGGGTGTCCTGTTTGGACCAATTTACCACATGAATCCCAAAGTTGTTATCAGCTTTGAATGGAGCCCAGAAGAAGATATGACTCTTCAATGGGCTTGGTTCTACTTTTGTCTTTTGGCTCAGAATATTCAACCATTCCTGGAGTGCCTATGGCAGCTCAGAGTGTATATGAAGCTCTTGGCAAGTCCTGATAGGAGAATTACAACAGAGACCTGAAAGATTATAGAGCAATGTTATGTTCTCTTAAGCAAGTAGCTATTCTCCTTTAAGAAACAGCTCCTGACCTGCTAGTGGGATTTACTTAAATGAATGATCATGAACTGGATACTATCTGATCCATTCAGCCACGAAGTCAGGCCTTCAGTCGTCAAGTGTAAGAAGTAGTTATAGCATTTAATCTCTACTTGTGACTATATAAATGGCTCCCTATGATGAAAGATTTTTTAGAAACCCTACTTGATCCTATCCACAGATGTTTTGGCTTGACATGCCAGCTTCCACCAGAAGTGGGCAATTAAAGAATTTCAACATGAAGCTAGTGGGAAAAACTCTTAACGGTATATTTCTGTCTACTTGGCCTGGAAGAGCAGATTTTCTGAAGCAAAAAGATTCTGTTCCAACTCTGGACAGTGGTTCTGGCCAGATGACCAGGGATTCAGAAAGAGAAAGATCTGAAGATTTGGACAAGGAGATTTGAAGAGGGCATGACCCTTGCAGAATGGGCTCATAGTGTGGGAATCTTTATGTCTCACTTGAATGGTGAGGGAGGACTTGTCTGGCAGTGCCTTGACTTTCATCGGGAGTAGGAAAAAAGTGCTCTCACTTGGGAGGGCCATAGGAGAGCCTTAACCTCAGGGAAGGGCATGAAGGTGGTGGTAATAATCAGTGGGGACTTTGTGGAATATGAGCTGCCAAAGTGTTGGGTGGAAGAAGAGCGAGGTTTCACATTGTTGAAGCACAATACAGTGTGGCGCTAACAGTGAGGGGGACTCCAGGTTCAACGTGAGACTTTGGGTTTTGATCAAGGCTGATCAAGAGGGAAGACATGATGGGTTTATTTGTCTGAGGGAGTTCTGAATCAGAGAAGAGTACCAGAGAAGGGGTTATTTAATAACTAGGACTCCAGCTGGACAGGGAACTCTGGCTTCTAGAGAAGGACACAGAAACCTCTCCCCTCCCCTCTCCTTCCCTCTCCTTCCCTCCTTTCTTTCCTTCCTTCATTTCTTTCTTCCTTTCTTTCCCCTTCTTTCTTCCTCCCTCCCTCCCTTCCTTTCTTCCTTCCTTCCAACAGGGTCTCACTCTGTTGCCCAGGCTGGAGTGCAGTGGTGTGAACATGGCTCACTGCAGCCTCTACCTCCTGTGCTCAGGTAATCCTCCTACCTCAGCCTCCCAAGTAACTTGGACTACAGGTGCACACCACCATGCCTGCCTAATTTTTGTGTTTTTATTTTTTTGGTAGAGAAAAGCATGGTGAAACATGGTGGGCAGATCACTTGAGCCCCAGCTGGTCTTGAACTCCTGGGCTCAAGCTATCTGTCTGCTTTGACCTCCCAAAGTGTTGAGACTACAAGTGTGAGCTGCTGTCCCTGGCCCATTTTCTTCTTCTTTTTTTTTTTTTTTCTTTTTTGGAGATGGAGTCTTGCTCTATGGCCTAGGCTGGAATGTAGTGCCGTGATCTTGGCTCACTGCAACCTTCACCTTCTGGGTTCAAGTGATCCTTGTGCCTCAGCTTTCTGAGTAGCTGGGATTACAGGCATGTGCCACCACTCCTGGCTAATTTTTGTATTTTCATTAGAGACAGCATTTTGCCATGTTGGCCAAGCTGGTCTTGAACTCCTGAACTTCAGTGATCCACCTGCCTCAGCCTTCCAAAGTGCTGGGATTACAGGTGTGAGCCACTATGCCCGGTCCCATTTTCTTCTTTCTGACTAAAATAACCCAGTCTTTATTAAGGATGACATGTGCCTCTTCCCCAAATAACTTGATTTCTCAGGCATCCTAGCAATAGCATGTGACATAAATCTCAAATACTATAGGTAGCCCTTCTTGAAATGCTATTATTTTCCTAACAAAAAGAAAGACTCCATAGATATGCACTTTTTCGCCAATCAACTGTCTCCCTTTTTGCTACTTGAACATAATCATGATGCCGTCTTGCAGCCATAAGGCTGGACACTCCTGCAGAAGATGGTGGAGAACAAAGCTAGGGGGACCTGGGGTCTTTGATGACTTCCTCACTCTGCTGCAGCAGCTCTCAGCTTCTCGGCTCTGGACTTCTTAATGAGTAAAACAAACCCCTTACTTGTTTAACATGCACCCAAATGCAATCCTAAATGAAAAAGATTTGTGGATGACAACGGACACAAGGAGAGAGGCTTCAAAAACTGTAATCTAGTCTCCAAATGTTAAACCAGTTCCCTTTTGGGTGTTTTATTTTTGGACCTGGGACAGAATGAGAAGATGATATTGTGGCATAGAGGAAAGGGCACCAATTAGAATTGCTTGGTGAGCTATGGGCTTATTTTTAATCCAATCAGTATAGCAAATAACCAAATGGTAGTGTTGCTCTGTGACAGCCAACAGCCCAGAATCAGGCATATATATATATATATATATGTATATATATATATATATATACACATATACATATATATATATATATATATATATATATATATATATATATATGTTCCTGCAAATCCTGGAAATTCTGAACCCTCTGTACATGAAAATCCTGCCCTTGTCAGATGTATAGCATGGAGACGTGGAGGAGAAGCAGTGGGCTGTGCTGCACCTTCTCATTATCTCCCGGGGGCAGCATGGTTAAGAGTCAGGGAGAAACCCATATTGTACTTCGAAGCATGGAGAAACATTAAGTCCTACTGCACTTCACACTTAATCTTTCGAAAACTTGACCAAATCCTTTCTTACGACTTGGCCAGCGTGTCATTGACCTAGGCCCCGCAAGGCCTGGAGCTTATTCCATCCATCATGTTTAGAAATGAGAAAATATGTGTAAATCACTTCATTTGCAGAGCCTGGTGCATAGTGAATGCTCAGTATAGTAAAATAGCATCATTTAATTATTAGTAGTAGTAATATATGCGGCCAAATGCAGTGTCTCATGCCTGCAATCCCAGGATTTTTGGGAGGTTGAGGTGGGCAGATCATCTGAGGTCAGGAGTTTGAGATCAGCCTGACCAATATGGCAAAACCCTGTCTACTAAAAATATAAAAATTAGCTGAGTGTGGTGGCAAGTACCTGTAACCCCAGATACTTGGGAGGCTGAGGCAGGAATATCCCTTGAACCCAGGAGGCGGAGGTTGCAATGAGACGAGATCTTGCCACTGCACTTCAGCCTGGGTGACAGAGCGAGACTCCATCTCCAAAAAAATAAATAAATACATAAAATAAAAATATATGGGAGGCAATTTAGTGTATTAGAAAGATTATGATCCAGAGACCTGGGGTGTAATCCTGGTTCTGCTATTAGTGAGTTAAACAGCTTGAAGTCATCTTCTCTAAGGCCCTTGCTTTCTTCATCTGTGAGGAAGTTGATAATTTCTATGCAATGCATCTTTAGCATAGACAAAAATGTAAAGTATATTTCCTGGAGCCCTGCAATGTGGAGGCCCTGCAGTGGTCAACTTTTTGCAACAGTGAAGCTGAGTGAGAACTATTCTGTCAGCTCTGAATCAAGGCGATCTGATCACCCTTGCCACCGTCAAGGTGTAATCCATCAATCCATGGAGTGTGCTTGAAATCAGTGATGAAATGTCCACTGGGTAATTAGCCAGCCCTGCTGTAATGGGTTTTATTCATGTGAGATTATAGTATTTGTCAAGTGGAAATCCACAAGTATGAATCTAAAAGCGAAGCAGAACGCTTACACATCTTCTGAAGTTCTAATATCCAGAGGGGTTGGCCAATCAGGCTGACTCCTGGGTCCTGGACCTTAAGGACCCCCAAAGATACTTTCTGGCAGTTATAGGAGCATCAGAGTAGGTAGTGTGGAAACACTGGGCTAGCTGGTGCTGAGGAAAACAAGGCTCTCACATCGACCCGTGAATTAACTACTAGGGATGGTTGCCTAGCAACATTGTTCCCCTCCTTCACACTGTCTTTAGCTTGCTGATTGACTTCTCGTGACATCTCCACTTCTCTCTTCTTTTGATATTAGCCTGGTGTTTGTTATGAATCAGATTTTGTTAGTTACACTGTGTTAGGAGTGGTATGTAGCGCAAAAGGGTAGAGCGCAGATTGATTGCTGGTGGCATTTGAAACCTATACTAGCCAGGCATCTCTTCAAAAAGTCAAAGGTCCACTTTTAGCCATGTAACAAAAGTAGATATTTTGACAGAAAACCAAACACTGCATGTTTTCTCTTACAAGTAGGAGCTGAATGAGGAGACACATGGACATATAGTGGGGAACAACACACACTGGGGCCTTTCGTGGGTGGTGTGAGGGGAGGGAGAGCATCAGGAAGAATAGCTAATGGATGCTAGGCTGAACACCTAGGTGATGGGATGATCTGTGCAGCAAACTACCATGGCACACGTCTACCTATGTAACAAACCTGCACATCCTTTCTGCACAGGTACCCTGGAACTTAGAGTAAAAGTTGAAGAAATAAAAAGAATGAATGACTGGAAAGAAGGTAGGGATAAATATTATTTTAAACAAACAAACGAAAAAGAAGATACTTTAAAATCTTGTCCCCTTATGACAGTCCTATCCTACGCAATGTGCTTCTGCTATCATACTTACTGCCGCTAATGGTTAGGTGGATGTTTCTGGTTCTGTAGGGACCTAGCAATCTGTTGCAGGTAGACTTTAAAATAAGGTTGAATACAGCTTTATTTTGTAAAATATGTAACAACTGGGTTGTTCAATATTTGCTCCAGAAAAAAAAAAATCCCTAATTGAACCCTTTGGTTTTTTTTTTTTTTTGAGACAGAGTCTCATTCTGTCACCTAGGCTGGAGTGCAGTGGCATGATCTTGGATCACTGCAACCTGCCTCTTGGGTTCAAGCCATTCTCCTGCCTCAGCCTCCCCAGTAGCTGGGATTACAGGCACGCATCACCACACCCAGCTAATTTTTGTATTTTTAGTAGAGACGGGGTTTCACCATGTTGGTCAGGCTGGTCTTGAACTCCTGACTTTGTGATCCACCTGTCTCAGCCTCCCAAAGTGCTGGAATTTCAGGCATGAGCCATGGTGCCAGGCCTTTTTTTTTTTTTTTTTTTTGAGTTGGAGTATTGCTATGTTGCCCAGGCTGGTCTCAAACTTTTGGGCTCAAGTGATTCTCCCACCTCAGCCTCCCAAGTAGTTGAAACTACAGGCCATGCCACCCCTACTGGTTCCTAATTTATAGCATTTGCCAATATCCATGGTGTAAATACTCTTATGATGGCCATTTTCAAGCTACCAATGTACTGTACCTGAATGCAGAGTTGGGAAGAGATGTACACAGTCTGTTTACATGAGTTGGTATCTGTCACAACTCTGAAATAATTCTAAAGCTTTCTGTTTAAAGCAGGATAATTTCATACATCTGTCAATAATCCTGCACACTCCATATCCCAAGAGGATTTAATTCAAAGGGTGAAATGTTTAAAAAATAAAACAAAACCCTGGCCAGGCGCAGTGGCTCATGCCTGTAATCCCAGCACTTTGGGAGGCCGAGGTGGGCGGATCACCTGAGGTCAGGAGTTTGAGAACAACCTGACCAACATGGAGAAACCCCATCTCTACTAAAAATACAAAGTTAGCCAGACGTGATGGTGCATGCTTGTAATCCCAGCTACTTGGGAGACTGAGGCAGAGAATGGCTTGAACCCAGGAGGTGGAGGTTGCGGCTAGCTGAGATCGCGCCATTGCACTCCAGCCTGGGCGACAAGAGTGAAACTCTATCTCAAAAAAAGAAAAAAAAAAAAGAAAACAAAATTTAAGTAGGTTCAGTTTCACCAACTTACAGATATGATTAGCCTGAGTTTTCAGGAAAACAAGGGATGAAGGAGAGACTGCAAGCCTGCGCAAAATACCTAGAATAAAGCAAGCACCAATCGTTACTTGCAAAATGTCAGCCGTATTTAAGAACTGGCTCTTCTTTAGTTAAATTTTAAAACTGAGTTTATTTAAAGCATTTCCTAAAATGTAGTTTCATCCTAAGCAACTCTATTTATTCTTTTTGTATTTTTAAAATTTTCTTTAAAAGACAAGGTCTTGCTCTGTCACCCAGGCCAGAGTGCAGTGGTGCAATCATCTAATCATAGCTCACTGTAGCCTTGAACTCCTGGGCTCAAGTGATCCTCTTGCCTCAGCCTCCACACCCAACCTATATCCATTCAATCTGATGAATGGCAAATGGTTACATTTTCAAACACGTAATTAAACAATTATATAACCTATAAAATCACAAATATTCATCAGAGAGTACCTAAAATCACTTTGCATACCATCTGTGTCATCTGTACAGGGATGTGTCCCATACTTCGTGAAACAATGCACCAAGTAAATGTTGGACGTTATTATTAGTATTTATCTTTGGAGGCTGAGTATTCAAAGGCTCCCTCCAATAATGCAGGTGGTAAATGCTCAGTGCTATGTTTAGGTAAATCATCTGGAAACTTGGCTCCCAGTGTCCTAAAAAGCCTTTAGGAAAAGTCTATCTGACCTTTCTTTAAAGGTCACTGCTGCTAGGCAACATCTTTGTTCTGGGATGTCGGCCACATTTCTTAGATTTTATTAAAGCGCTTGTCTTGTCATGGGTGGGGGTTGGGAACACATTCTGCTTCTATCTAGCATTTCAGAGTCCTAGGCTCAGAGAGGACAACTAGATTTGGTTTGGAAGAGCTCACGCATTTCCTCCCTCCTTGTGCACATCTGTGGGGGTCGTGTGCTATGGGCAGTGTGCAGTGGATTGGAAAATGAGAAGCTCTGTGTTCTACTTACTGGGTAATCACCGGCCAGCCTCCCAACCCTAGGTCTGTCTCCTGTTGTCAACCCAGTTAGAGCAGGAGGCTGTCTCAACTATGGGGAAGATCTGATTTCGGAAATGGAAGCTACTCTGCCCCATTCTCCCTCCTGAGCTGATCAATGGCAATTATTCACAACAATGAGACATGGTGGGTCATTTTCTTTTAATTTATTGATTTTTAACCATAGTGGAGAGAATTCCCCTGTTGCAAATCTGCAAGAGATGTTCTATGCTTCAGAACTGTCAATCTTCCTCTTTGTTTTAAAGGGGACTATGGCATTCAAACCCAAATTCAAATCAAAACCTAATTTCTTCAGGTGGTTAATTGAATCAGAAGAAGAGTTTTTTTCTAATTACCAGCTGTGTCCTGATTGCAAGGTTATTTGTATTCATCCATGACTAGTAAATTCATAATGCATGAGGCCCTACACAGCCACTTGCCTTAATAGCCCTTGTTTTAGAAAGCTGATGTCTTCAAGCCAAAGGATGCTTAACGTAATGTTTAGTCACGTTGAAGAGCTTTGATTGACTATTCCTGAAATAAGCTTGTAGACAAGGAAGTCATTTCCTAATCCATCTCAGTTTTGCCTCCAATCCACTCCAGCTCCTTTCTCCCAACCACAGGAGAAGCATCAAGCTGGACGGTACAAGAACACACTCATCTGCTAACTCTACCTTCACTGAAGATGCCAAGACAGTTCATTGCATTTTCAGCCTTTCTCAGATGGTGAGGGTCCTCTGTTGTCTCACATTTTAGTGCTCAGTGATTAGGATTTCTCTCTTGGCCACACAAACTGGACTTTCCAGTTCCTCAACAGAGCCCTGGGAAAGATCCCATCAGGAAGAAGACTCTTGCCTCTGGCAAGATTTGACCGCAGGTTTAGAGCAGGTTACAGTCATGGTTTCTATGAAGTAGATTGTTTCTGGATCAGAGAGGTGGCCAGCCATCAGTAAAACTGAGCAAAAAGGGACCACGTGCATATCAGTCATGCCCAATGCACCTTGGAGAAGACTCTCAAGCACAGTGCATTTAACTTTTGGGGAACTGTTATCTAGGAAAGGACATATACTCTCAAGAATTTTGACTTAAAATCCTGTGGAGTGGGAAGAACATACAGTCTACGTGATAGAAAGGGCTGGTGGTCCTTACATTCCTTGGGTCAGACTTTACCACCTAGCTTTGTGAATTTACGCAAGTCACTTAACTTTTGAGTATCAGTTTTCTAAGCAGAAAATCAGTGAGTGAAATATTTACTAAGATCCCTTCCAGCTCTATGATCCTGTGGCTCAATTGCTTACTTTTACTTCCAGAACCTCATTTATCCCTCAGAGCAGTTAAGTGACATTTCTACTGTAGTGTCTAAAAATTGATGATATCCACAAGATTAAACATTTCTAGTGTCTGATTCCACCCCCACCCTGCTCTGGCTCCAAGCATTTCAGCAGGATTTCTATAATTTTTTTATTTTTTATTTTTTGCTGAGATTTATTTTCTGAGCTTAGAAGTCACTACTGGAGCGTTTCATGGATCATGACTTAACTCTTCTGCTTGGCCTTTTTTTTTTTTTTTTTTTTTTGGGACAGTCTCACTTTGTTGTCCAGGCTGGAGTGCAATGGCATGATCTCAGCTCACTGCAACTTCTGCCTCAGTTTCAAGTGATTCTCCTGCCTCAGCCTCCCGAGTAGCTGGGATTACAGAGGCGCACCACCACGACCAGCTAATTTTTTGTATCCTTAGTAGAGATGGGGTTTCACCACGTTGGCCAGGCTGGTCTCAAACTCCTGACCTTGTGATCCACTCACCTTGGCCTCCCAAAGTGCTGGGATTACAGGCATGAGCCACTGTGCCTGGCCCTCTGCTTGGTCTTATCAATGAAAAATGGATGGTGTATACTGGCAGAGAAAGAATTTGATACGCTTTGGAGTCAGAGAAACTTGGGTTTAAACTCCAGCTCAACCATTTACCCTGCATGACTTTAGGTAATTATTCAATAAACTTTCTTCTTTAAGTAGAGATAAAATTTTTGAATTTTTTTTTTGAAATAGGGTCTTTCTCTGTTCCCCAGGTTGGAGGACAGTGGCTCAGTCATGGCTCATTGCAGCCTCAACTTCTCCCAGCTCAGGTGATCCTCCCACCTCAGCCTCCTGAGTAGCAGGGACCACATGTATGTGTCACCACACCAAGTTAATTGTTGTATTATCTTGTAGAGATGGAGTTTCATCATGTTGCCCAGGCTGGTCTCAAACTCCTAGGCTCAACTGATCTGTCCATCTGAGCCTCCCAATGTGCTGGGATTATAAGTGTGAGCCTCTGTGCTTGGCCAAATTCTTGAATTGTATGTAGAATTCTTATGAAGATTAAATGGTCTTCACATCCCCAAAGCAATTAATAGCTCACTCATTCAAAACTCATCTTTCCACTCCATTTTTTGAGATTTCCCAACCTCATGGATGATCTATCTTGCATATCAGAGTTTCAGTTTCTCTATCTCTTTACTTTAAAAATTTTTTATCCTACCTCAACTATTGATCACCAAGGCCATAACATGAACATTTTATGATCTTAAATGCATAATTGCTAAAAATTAACATCAGTATCCCTTTATCTGACCACCACCTCCTATCCTTCTACATCCCTAACCCTAGTGTCTTCACTCCAATAATTCTTCAGTCTCAACAAGCCCTCTAATCCTTTGATCCTAGTATATTTTCACAGTCAGGCACTGTATTACATTTTCATTTCTTTTACTAAGGTTAGAGTAGATGGTCCATCATTCTAATCACCTCTTGCACGTGCCACAAATTTTGTAGGCCCTCTCCTCAATGGCTTACTCATCTAGCAAACATGCAATCTTGATTAAATCCCATTCTCCACCTCTTCTGTTCCTTCACCTGGACACGTAATTATTGCTGGAAAATAACACACAACTGTGTTGAATGGTTCTTGCTTTAGTTTCATGATCATAAATCTCAACTGTACATTCCATGTCACCCAGTAACCTTATTTTTTAAATTTTATTATTATTATTATTTTGAGACATAGTCTCACTCTGTCACCCAGGCTGGAGTGCAGTTGCATGATCTCAGCTCACTGCAACCTCTGCCTCCCAGGTTCAAGCAATTCTCCTGCCTCAGCTTTCTGAGTAGCTGAGAAGACAGGTGTGCACCACCATGCCCAGCTAAATTTTATATTTTTAATAGAGACAAGGTTTCACCATGTTGGCCAGGATGGTCTCGATCTCTTGACCTTGTGATCCACCCACCTTGGCCTCCCAAATTGCTGGGATTACAAGCATGAGCCACTACACTCAGCTACCAGTAACTTTATTAAGCATCCCTAGTATATTAGTTTTTCCACTGTGTCGTGTGATCCCTTCACTTCTGGGCCTCTTTTTACTTTTAATAAAGTGAAATCCTCTTATTTGTGTGAGATAACTTGGTAGGGGTTCTCAAACAAACCTATGTTCTTATTTTATGTGTTCCAAGTCTTTTTTTTTTTTTTCCACATTTCACTTGGTTTCCTCATATTTTAAAATACAGCAGTTTTAAACTTTTATGAGGTTAAATTACCTATTGAATGACATTGATTTACGTTGTTCTGTTTAGTTATACTGTTTAACAACATCTTCCTTCTCCAAAGCATACTCTTCCATTCGTTACTTTAACACTTATTTTTGGAATGCCTACCACGGTATAAGAATTGTTGGCTCCCAACATATATATTAGGCAACCCTCTTCAGGCAACTTTCAGTTGTCTTTGGAGAAGGGAGACAATAACATTTGAACAAATCCATTAATAATCCTGAATTATCATAAAGGCTTTGAGGGACATATGCAGAGGGATATGATTGCTACCACCTGGGGAAGGAGTGGAAACGGCACTGAGATAGGATGCTGAGAGAGCTGAGGCCTGAAGGATGACGAGGGTCGTGTCCCATGCCAGGGGAGAGGTCTTTAGATGTAGGGAAGAGCAAGGACAACAGCCCTCAAGCAACAAAGGGCGCGATGCGTAGCAGCAGCGGGGAGCAAATTGCTGCGGAGGGAGCTTTGTGAGCAAGGGAAATGTGTGGTGAGATGAGGTTGGGGAGACAGAGCACAATCATGTAGGGCCTTGCGTAGGACCCTGCTGTCCTATATCCCCCACCTCCTAACCTGACTTCTCTGGAGAAACTTCCTTAATAAATCAAAGGCATGGGTGGATGTGGTGGCCCACACCTGTAATCCCAGAACTTTGGGAGGCCGAGGCAGGCAGATCACCTGAGGTCAGGGGTTCAAGACCAGCATGGCCAACATGGCAAAACCCCGTCTCTACTAAAAATACAAAACTTAGCCAGGCATGGTAGTACATGCCTGTAATCCCAGTGACTCGGGAGGCTGAGGCAGGAGAACTGCCTTAACCCAGCAGGTGGGAGTTGCAATGAGCCGAGATTGCGTCACTGCACTCAAGCCTGGGCAACAGAGTGAGACTCTGTCTCAAAAACATAAAATAAAATAAAGTAAAAGGCATGAATTCACTCAGTGTCTACTTCTGGGGAACTTGACCTGAGATGCTGGCCAAGAGTTAATTTCCCCATGAGGTGTAGGAATGATCCAAGGGTGTGAAGGCCCGTGTAACAGCACTGGGGACCACCGAGAAGCAGCTTTAGTGGAATTCAGACAGAAGCCAAATTGCAAGGATAAAGAAGGAAGTGGATATATTGCAGACAGTCTGTCATTGTTTTGGGTGGCCTACACTTTCTGAAAACCCGTATTGTGTTTGGGATATTTCCAGCCTTTTGCATTTTGCCTCACCAAAACAGAACTCAGAAAATTGAGAGTCTCAGCCTCTCTAGCAGCTGGGATGCAGGAATGTGATTCATGCAGCTTCTCATCAGATACACCCATATTAACCAACTGTTCAGAAACCAACAGTTTCGGAAAGAGGCTTTCCTGTGGGATCTTTTACTACAGTTAACTCTTGAACAACACAGGGTTGGGCCAATGACCCCTGTGCAGTCAAAAAACCAGGTATTACTTTTTATTCTCCAAAATTTAAGTAGTAATAGCTTACTATTGACTAGAAGCCTTACTGATAATATAAACAGTGGATTAATACATATTTTATATGTGTATTACATACTGTATTCTTACAACAAAATATGCTAGAGAAAAGAAAATGTTATTAAGAAAAAGAAAATATATTTACTATCTGATATATCTAGGCTTTGTGTTCCCACCCAAATCTCATCTTGAGTTATAATCCCCAGCTATTGAGGGAGGGACCTGATGGGACGTGATTGGATCATGGGTTTGGTTTCCCCATGCTGTTCTCATGATAGTGAGTGAATTCTCAAGAGATCTGATGGTTTTATAACTGTTTGGAAGTTCCTCCTTTGTTCACTCTTCTCTCTCTCACTTGCCATCATGTAAGATGTGCGTCTTTCTCTTCCATCATGACTGTAAGTTTCCTGAGGCCTCCCCAGCCATGTGTAACTGAGTCAATGAAACCTCTTTTCTTTATAAATTACCCAGTTTCGGGTATGTCTTTACAGCAGTGTGCGAATGAACTAATACACTATTCATTTAGTGGAAGTGGATCATCATAAAGGTCTTCATCCTTGTCATCCTCACGTTGAGCAGGCTGAGAGGGAGGAAGAAGAGGAGGAACTGGTCTTGCTGTCTCAGAGGTAGCAGAGGTAGAAGAGGTGGATCAGGAGGCAAGAGAGGCAAGCACACTCAGTGTAATTTTTGTTGAAAAAAATTCAACCGCTGGGCGAAGTGGCTCACGACTGTAATTCTAGCAGTTTGGGTGTCCAAGGCAGGTGGATCACCTGAGGTCGGGAGTTCGAGACCAGCCTGACCAACATAGAGAAACCCCATCTCTACTAAAAATACAGAATTATCCAGGCATGGTGGTGCATGCCTGTAATCCCAGCTACTCAAGAGGCTGAGGCAGGAGAATCACTTGAACCCAGGGAGCAGAGGTTGTGGTGAGCCAAGATTGTGCCATCACACTCCAGCCTAGGCAACGAGAGTGAAACTCCGTCTCAATAAACAAATGTATAAGTGCAGTTCAAACCTGTGTTGTTAAAAGGTCAGCTGCATGCTGCAGCTGTGTTTTAGCTTTGGCTTTTGAGCAACAGCAGTAGCAGTGGCCACAGAAGGGAAATTTTGGCTCTTCTGCTCAGTCTTGTGGCCTGGTTTTGGGCATTGTACTTGGAAACTCAACTTCAGCAACTCTGGTTCTCCAGCACTTCCAACAATATCTTTTTAATAAACTTCTCTTGGGAATACCTAGAGTCAACCTTGATTGCTTGCAAACAGGAACTCTGCCTGAGAGAGGAGAGGATAAGAAATTGGAGGCCGTGGTGGGCAACCTCTTCAAAGTCACAGGAGAACAAAGAGTGCTAGTAGGTGTGGCAGTCAGCCTCAGAGTTGGCCCCCAATCATTATTTCCTTTTAGGGTTCATGTACTTTTGTTGTGCCATGTTGTACCAGGACTGCTGTGTGTGACCAACGGGATACAGAGGAAACAACAGTGTGTGACTTCCAAAGCTAGTTCATAAAGAAATTATAGCTTCTGCATTGGTTTCATGAACCACTCACCCTGGGGGAATGAAGGCTAGCCACCATGTTTTGAGAACATTCAGGCAGCCCTGTGGAGATGCCTACACAGAGAGGATGCCACTTGGCACCAATTTGCCAGCTGTGGCAGTGAGCCACCTCAGAAGTGGATCCTCCATTTCCATCAACCCTTCAGATACTATGGCCTCAGCTGACCTGACTGCAGCCTTGTGACAGATCCCAAGCCAGAACTGCCCAAAGAAGCTGCCACTCAATGTCAGACTTATAGAAACCATGGGAGATGAGAAATACTTATGGCTGTTTCAAGTCACTAAGTCTTGAAGTAATTTATTATGTAGCAATATATAGCTAAAATATAATGTTTAAAGATAGCTTGTTTCTATAGGGCAGGGGAGAACTGAGTCTGTTAATAATAAAAAGAGCACATGTAGAGAACTGCTGATCTAAGGGAGAAGAGAACAGATCAAGGTTCAGAGAGAGAAGGAGGGAGGGAGAGAAGGAGGAAAGAAAAGAAGGAAGGAAGGAGGAAGGGAAGAAGGAAGGAAAGAAGGAAGAAAAAAGGAAGGAAGAAGGAACAAAGGAAGGAAGGAGAAACAAAGGAAGGAAGGAGGAACAAAGGAAGGAAGGAGGAACAAAGGAAGGAAGGAGCAAAGGAAGGAAGGAAGAAAAGAGAGACTAAAGGGGGGAAGGAAGGAAGGAGGAAAGGAAGATGAGAGGGAGGGAAAAAGGAGGGAGGGAAGGAAGGAAGGAGATCAAAGATTCAGGGATAGCCTTGGCAGGGAAGAGGACCTGATTTTTTTGAGATAGGAATAAGGAGGGAATGAGATAGCTAATGTTGAGGATGAGTGTAAAGAAGAGAGTAGATTGAGAGCTTCATATCTCAGTAAAGTAGGAGTCAAGCAAGATCATCTGCAAGGACTGAGGCAGCCTGGGGTGAGCAGGTGTATTTTGTAAGCTTACATTTATATAGTGTTTTTTCAACATTAACAATTTTTCTGGGGGCCAAAGTAGGAGGATTGTTTGAGCCTAGGAGTTCAAGACCAGCCTGGGAAACATGAAGAAACCCCTCTATACAAAAAATACAAAAATTAGCTGCACGTGGTGGTGAATGCCTGTAGTCCCAGCTGCTTGAGAGGCTGAGATGGTAGGATATCTTCAGCTGGGGTTGCAGAGGTTGCAGTCAGCCAACATCGCACCATTGCACTCCTGCCTAGGTGACACAGTGAGACTGTGTCTCAAAAAAACACTTATTATTTTTTTGAGACAGGCTCTTGCTATGTTGCTCAGGCTGGAGTGTAATGGCTACTTACAGTTCCATCAGTGTGCACTGCAGTGTCCAACTCCTGGGCTCAAGGAACTCTTCTGTCTCAGCCTCATAAGTAGCTGGGACTACAGGCTTGCGCCACTATACTCACTTTACATTTATTTAGTTTTTATTTTGTGTAGGCATTGTGCTAAGTTCCTTCCATACACAATCTCATTTAACCACTCTACCAGCTCTACCAGACAAACGTCGTTTTGTTAAAGGATTCTTTACAGATGAGGAAACCGATGCTAATGGGAAGCAGGGAACCAAGAGGGTAAACCAGTTCTGTCAGAACCAGAAGGCAGCTCTTTTCACTCCCTTCACCCTTTGAGTGATGTACTTAAGAATGACTGTTGAGAGAAATGTAAAAAGTGATCAACAAGAGATTAGTCAAAAGGAAAAGGAAAAGATGTCCTTCAAGAAAATATAGGACACTTGGCCTTCACAATTTCAGCCGTATATATAGCCACAAGGATAAACTGACTTTTTCTTAGCCCTTTAAATGGGCTTTGTGCTATCCTCAGACAGCCAGATACGTGAAGAAACACTTAGATTGTCTTGCATGGTAAAATATAATGAAACTTCAGGTGTGACACCAGAAAGTTATGCACATTTTATTTTTTGGCAAGGTAAAGCTATGAGGCCACTTTGTGGAGTGGTTTAAAGAAGCTGCCTCTATTAATATCTAAGGCTCTATGTTAACACAACAAAAGACAATTTCTTCTTTGCTGAAATGTCAGCTCTTGGGTTAGAAAGTTGACTTAGGCCATAAGGAGCCAAAGAGTAAGAAAGCAAAATAATAAAAAGGCATGTTGTTTCTAAAAATGGAGTTGGCCAGGTGTAAGGCTATGATAATTAAAATCGGATGATACTGCAGCAAGAATTGACGGCTCGGTGGGATAGGCCAGCTGTCAAACAGACTCCTTGGTGTGTTTTAGAAAATAATACATGATTAAGAAAACATCAAAATGATTAATCAATTAATTGAAATAGTTTAAGCTTAAAAAGGAGTAAGCATCACAGAAATAAAAAAATGAAAGAGAAATGAATGATTCTGAAATTGATACAAGTGAAGGCCAACAGCATGCTCAACCAGTAAGGAAATAAGGCTGCTCCCTATCAGCATGGTTATTCTGCCTTGTGGAAAAACATATAGTTTAATCATACCTTCCTTAATGCATCCTTCTAATCATAAACACTATAGAAGAAATCACCAAGAAAGGAGTCACTATTTTGACTCTATTCAATTCAAAACTATAAAACCTTATGACCTTAAAAACCATTAAAGGGCTAATGGCAATCAAGCAGAAAGAGCAAATGACAGAGAGTTAATAAAGTAAATATATGAACATCTCTGATAGCAGTGGTATTCCAATAACAGAACAGATTACAGGCAAGGATGGGGATTCACTGGAGAAATAAAAATGTCAGCAAACAAATGGAAATTTCTTCAACCATACTTGTTATCAAAGAAATGCAATTGAAACAACCAAGTGGTGATCATCACCTAAGAAACCAGGGAAGGGCTGAGTGCCTTGGCTCATGCCTGGAATTCCAGCACTTTGGGAGAACGAGGTGGGTGGATCACCTGACGTCAGGAGTTCAAGACCAGCCTGGCCAACACGGTGAAACCCTGTCTCTACTAACAATACAAAAATTAGCCAGGCGTGGTGGTGGCCTCCTGTAATTCCAGCTACTCAGGAGGCTGAGGCAGGAGAATCACTTGAAGCTGGGAGGCGCAGGTTGCCTGTGCAGGTTGCTGAGATGACACCGTTGCATTCCAGCCTGGACAATAACAGTGAAATTCCATCTAAAAAAGAAAAAAAGAAAAGAGAAAGAAACTGGGAAAGCCAAAAAGCCTAGTGCCTGCTGAGATGGTGACTTAGTGTAGATTCTCTGGAAAGCCATTTGGCATTATGTATCAATAATCTATAAAGTTCATACTACAAATACACTTCTGAAAATCTATATGGAAGAAATAATCAGAGAGTCAGAAAAAGATTTACACACAAGAAAGTTAATCACAATGTTTTCTATAAGGGTTAATTATTCAAGAATATAAGAATATTTAAATAAAATGTGACTTAGTCATATAAGAATATAAGGTGATTAAATCATATTCCTGAAGAATTTTTAGAGGCATGAAGAAAATCATAATACATGAAAAATGAAATATGGAAACTATTTATTTTATGCTCCTAATTATGTAAAATAAAGAATTCCATTGGAAACAAAGCATGTAATGCTTGCAATTATATGTATATTTAAAAGTATGAAAGCATTAAGTTTTTAACATATAGGTGGACATTCAGGTGATTTTGATTTTCTTCTCCATGGTTCTTCAGATTTCCTGTAATAAGCATGAATGATTTTTTATTTATTTATTTTTTTTTGAGACAGGTTCTGGCTCTGTTACCCAGCCTGGAGTGCAGTGGCATGATCTTGGCTCACTGCAATCTCCACCTCTCAGGCTTAAGTGTTCTTCCCACCTTAGCCTCCCAAGTAGCTGGGACTACAGGTGCGCACCACCATACCCCGCTAATTTTTGTATTTTTGGTAGAGGTGGGGCTTCACCATGTTGCCTAGTCTGGTCTTGAACTCCTGGATTCAAGCAATCCACCCGCCTTGGCCTCCCAAAATGTTGAGATTACAGGTGTGAGCCACCATCAAAAATTATACAGGCCATGAATAACTTTTATAAGAGAAAACCATTACTGGAAGTAAAACTTTTCATTATCTCTGAAGATGGTCCCTTGGCATTTCTGCAGTCAGTAGGATTCCAACCTGGATAGAGAATTAGCCTCTTGATCTATCATCAGAATTGCTTGAAATAAAGTGAGGATTCCCAACACATCTCAATTGTTTGGGGATCATTTGAATGAGTTTCATGTAAGTCTCAGTGCATTCCTTTTCCATACAAACTCAAGAAAATAAGGTGAGAACAGATGCCAATTACAGGGCCCTGGTGGCACAATCATAGCTTACTGTTACCTCCAACTCCTGGGGTCAAGCCATGCTTCTGGCTCAGCCTCCCAAGTAACCAGAACTTCAAGTGTGTACCCCCATGCCCGGCTAATTTTTATTTTCTGTAGATATAGATCTCACTGTGTTGCCCAGGCTGGTCTTGAACTTCTGTCCTCAAGCAGTCCTCCCACCTCAGCCTCTTAAAGCATTGGAATTACAGGCATGAGCTACAGCACCCGGCCTCAGGCTCTGTGTTTCTGACAAGCTCGCAGGTAATGCTGTTGTTCCTGGACCACGAACTACACTTTGAGTAACAAGCTCAAGTCCCTATGTAAACCAAAAAGCATCTGAGACAAGTCTCAATCAATTTAGAAGTTTATTTTGCCAAGGTTAAGGACATGCTTATGGCACAGTCTCAGGAGGTCCTGATGACATGTGCCCAAGGTAGTCAGGCTACATCTTGCTTTTATACATTTTAGAGTGACATAAGACATCAATCAATACATTTAAGATGTACAACGGCTTGGTCAGGAAAGGTGAGACAAATGGAAGTCAGGGGCTTCCAGGTCATAGGTGCATTCAAAGATTTTATGATTGGCAACTGGTTATTATCTACAGATCTGGAATCAATAGAAAAGAATATCTAGGTTAAGGTAAGGGATTGTGAAGATCAAGGTTTTACCATGCAGATGAAGCTTCCGGGTAGCAGGCTTCAGAGAGCATAGACTGTAAATATTTACCAGACCTAAAGAATCTGTTATGCCAGTCTCAATGTTTGTGTTAATGTTCATGATAATAAGGCATGTCCCACCCCCTCTTCCCATCATGGCTTTAGCTAGTTTTTCAGGTTGACTTTGGAATGCTCTTGGCAGAAAGGAAGGGTCCATTCAGATGGTTACAGGGCTTAGAATTTTATTTTTGGTTTATGCTATCTTAGAGGACATCGCAACATTTCCTGCTTACAAATATAAAAGATTTTGAAACAAGTTCATCAGCAAGCATTGATTAGATGAGTAATGTGCATCAAGTGTCTGGGAGCCCACATCTAGGGAACTGTTCTAGGGTCATGGGGTCATTAGGAGATTAACAAATAACTTCATGGTGCAAGTGCTTTCTCATGAATATGGGGATGTATAGACATATTTTGAAACAAGTGTATTTCTGTGCATTTCTAGTGAATTTCTTTTAGGAAATTCTTGGGCATTATATTGCATCTTTCCTGATGAAGCTGCATTAGTGATCAAAAGAACAAACCACCAATCCTTTACCCTTGTCTTTTTTCTTTTTCCCTTTCACAGATTCTCTGGTCTCTGCATGTGTGCTCAGTAACAGGAGAAGCCAAGGCCTCCTGTGGGTCCTAGGAAATCCATTATCTAATCTAAAAATAGACAAGAGCCCATTGTCTCATGCAAAAGTAAATCCCACATACTAATCCAGCAGAAAGTGATCTGGCCTTTTAAAAGATTTATTAGTTTCTGATCTTCCTCTCTATGGATAACATTTTTCATCTCATTCTGTGACGGATAAATTGAATTAAGTGAGAGTTGAAATAACTTCTTTTAAAGATAAATCATCTTTGTGATATAAGCCTTTGAGGTTTAGGAGGCCTCAAGATTCTTGAAGAATCAAAACATTAAATGAGAAAGAGAAAAGTAACTGTTACTATGGAAAAAGCTGCATTCCCATCAGTTGTGTGCTGTAAATGTTTAACAACCAGCTCTCAAAAAACAAGAAGTGTTGCCAGGGGCTGGGGTGGGGAATTGTGGGAAATGACTGCTAATGACTGTATTTCTTTTTGGTGTGATGAAAATGTTCTGAAATTTGATGGTGGTAGTTTCATAACCTAATGAATACATTAGGAAACCACTGAATTATACAATTGTAAATGGAAACAGGAACAAATGTCCCTTCCCCCAAATATTATTTGCACTATTTGCTAATTTCCATAATGTAAATTCTCCCACTATGGCTGATTTCAGTGCCACTGGTTCCCAGTGTGGTGGTTGTTTCCTAGCCACAGGGATTTAGGAAGAAGGTGAGAGGTATACAGCATTCCCTCCCTGATTACTTTTGCTAGCTTTTTTCTTGCTTTTTTTTTTTTTTCTTTTTTGCGTGTTTGTTTTTGTTGTTTTTTTCTGTCTCGAACTGATCAAGATGAAGTCAAAGTACCCTGAATGGGATATGAGTCTGATATTCATTCTTTTACTAATTCAAATATTCAGCCACATATTTAGCATCTTCTCATGCTGGGCTCTGTGCTGTGTATGTACTACAAATTCTAAGGTACTTAGAATGACCCCTGCCACTGAAGAGACCACAGTCTAGTGAGGCATAGAAATATTAAAACACTATTGCAGTATGTGAGTGTGCGTATGCTTGAAAAGGTATGAGCACTCTGATTGAGAGAGTTACTTTTCCCCAAGGAGGAGGAATAGTGGTGGTGATATCCGTGAATGTGTCAGATAAGAGATATCTGACCTGGGAGCTGGGTAAGTGGGCTGCAATTCAAAAGAACAGCATGAACCAAGACATAGAGGCACAAGAGTGACAGGGTTCTAAGGACACAGGCACTAATAAGTTGTGGGTAGCTTGCAGGTTCATCAGTGGTCAGGATGTAAAGTGATCAGAAAGATGCGCTTATATGCTTTTAAAGTCTTTATGGGCCATGTTACGGAGATTGCAGGAAATGGGAAAATGGGGAGCCACTGAGGTTTGTTAAGCAAGGGAGAGACATGCACAGATCAGCAGTATTACTTTTTGATGATAAGAAGGATACATGGATAGGAAAGAGAAGTGGGAGGAAGCTAGAATTGAGTAGGCTAGAGAACAAGACTGTGTTATTCCAGATGAGATATGAATAAGCCAACACTGTGGGGTACAAAGTGGAGGGGATGAAGTGGAGAAACACATCAAGGTAAAATGCATAGAACTGAACATTCAACTGAATGTGCAGGGTGGAGCAGGTGGTGGAGTCAGGCTAATACAAAAGTTTCTATCTTGAGTGACCAGATGAACAATGATGCCCATAAAATGCCTGTGGATGGTAGGCACTGAGTGAATATTTGCAGAAGGTGGAACAAATATCTGGATCATAGAGGAGCAGCATGGTGTGATGGACTTCTCACTCAAGAGTGAGGAGTCAGATTAGCTTTGCATAAGAGCATGATTAATTATTATTAATAGTTGTGGGACCTTGAGCAAGTTTCTTTTTCTTTTTCTTTTTTCTGTGAGATGGAGTCTGTCTCTGTCGCCCAGGCTGGACTTCCCTGGTGTGTCTCAGCTCACTGCAACTTCTGCCTCTGGGTTCAAGCAATTCTCCTGCCTCAGTCTCCTGCATAGCTGGGATTGCAGGTGTGCGCCACCACGCCCACCTAATTTTTGTATTTTTAGTAGAGATGGATTTTCACCATGTTGGTCAGACTGGTCTCGAACTCCTGACCTCATGATCTGCCTTCCTCGGTCTCCCCAAATATTGGGATTACAGGCATGAGCCACCATGACCAGCCAAGTTTCTTCATCTCTATGAATTCACCTTGAATCCATGTGTAGCTGAGAAGAGATTTTGAGAGTTAGTACTGGAATTATTTTAGTTATAGGGATTTGAAAAGCCTACAGTTATTCCTAGTGTTCCCAAAGGGGAATTCATTTATTAGATGAAGTGGAATCAAAAAGGTAGTGGAGGCAGAAATGTGTTCCCTGATCTCTATACAGCCATTGCAAATAGTGAATCAGTCTTACTTCTTGGTATTTGAAGGATTTCTGGATACCCAGTGACTTTTGTTTGTGGTTAAAAGGCAGAAGAAGAAAGACTGATGCAGTTCAAATCTAATCAGAGGGAAAATTCTGGTGGGTCCTCAGCTCGCATCCATGGGAACTTGATACAACGGAGCACCCTGATACCTGGGCTGTCAGGAGTCCAGAATATCTTATTTGAAATTCTGAGTAGTCACAAACTATCACAACATGGGAAGGGGACCCGTTCCAGTTTCAAAGTAAAGCTGGAACTGAAGCTGTTAAATATATACGTGGCAAAATTGAAAATGCTTTTGAAATAGGCAAAACAGATGACTTGATGTCTTGTCCAGCATGCTTTTCCAGATTATCTCTACAGCTTCATTGTTTTTGAGCTATTTTACAACTCTGTAATTGTAGACAACTAATAGCAATGCAAATGATTCTTGCCCATAGGCATGCAAATACATTTTGTCTTGTGGAAGGGCAATTGATTCTCTCACTCCTTTGTGGAAAAAGCAAATTTTGCATCCAATAAGCATTTTCATTTGCTGGCTTCTTGGGACTTAACATTTGTGTCTGCTCTTTGGTTTCTCCTTTGGATTGCTTGCAACATCTTACTGGTTTCCTCATTAATCAATGAGTTGAATAAAATCTGTGACACATGTTCATTTTATGAGAATTGTGTTTTTACTCTTTAAAAAGAATGATCTGGCTGGGCATGGTGTCTCATGCTTGTAATCCTAATCCTATTGGGAAGCCAAGGCGGGTGGATCACTTGAGGTCAGGAGTTTGAGACCAGCCTGACCAACATGACAAAACCTCATCTCTACTGAAAATACAAAAATTAGCAGGGTATGGTGGTGCACGCCTGTAGTCCCAGCTACTCAGGAGGCTAAGGCAGGAGGATCACTTGAACCAGGGAGGCAGAGGTTGCAGTGAGCCAAGATCCTGCCAGTGCACTCCAACCTGGGCAACAGAGTGAAACTCTGTCTCAGAAAAAAAAAAAAAAAAAAGAATGATCAATTAATGAGCATCACAGTTACATTTTACACATTGAAAAACTAGGTAAAGTAAGGAATGCATCCAGCCCCATGGTATCCTCAAGGTACTAGTGGAGGACAAAGAGTGGTCCAGGGCAGAGGGAGGCTAGTAAGACTCCAATCTGGGGCACATTGTAGGTCCAGCTTCTACTTCCCCAGTGCAGGGAAAATTCTTCCTCATATAGACCTTACTACATATATGTCATCAGATTTTTGACCTTAACGTGGGTCATCAAATGTTAGTCTGGGATAGCACTGTGTTTCACTGTATTAAAGAGAAGGGGGTAAATGAATACGTTTTCTTTTTCTTTTTTTTGAGACAAGGTCTTGCTGTGTCACCCAGGCTGGAGTGCAGTGGCACATCATGTTTCACTGCAGCCTCGGTTTCTGGGATCCCAGTGATCTTCCCACCTGAGTCTCCCGAGTAGCTGGGACTACAAGTGTGCTCCGCCACACCCAGGTAAGTTTTAAATTTTTTATAGAGACGAGGTCTAACTATGTTGCCTAGGTTGGTCTTGAATTCCTCGGCTCCGGTGAGCCTCTTGCCTTAGCCTCCCTGGGTATTATAGTACTGGGATTACAGGCATGATTTGCTGCCCCTGGCCTGATAAATAACACTGTTAAGGAGAGGGGAATCTCAACCAGGATTCAGAAAATTCTCTCTAGGGCACATTAGGAAATTCATCTAATTTTTGCTTGCCTTAAAAGCACGGATGTGTGTCTCCTCACAGCTTAATGATGCACTAACAACACGTAGAAGAGATGGTCAATATTAGTGGGAGAAAGGCTTGTTTTCTATGGATGACCCATTTAGAAAAATATACGAGGATCCAGCTTTTCTCAGGATGGAGTCAGAAGGAGTCTCATAATTCCTATCACAGGTCAATAACAGCATGAGGCAACCCTGCAGGAAGCACAGAGAGTTTGCAAGGTCCTTCCCTGTGGCTTGAGGAAAATGACTTGTGGGTACTCGAGACAGCCTAAGGTGATCAGTCTTCAGAATGCCAGCATTTTCTTGGTAGTGAACTAACTGCACAATCCAGGTGTGGCAGGACATCCGGGTGCTGAAGAATCGGGGTGCAGATAAGGAGCGCTTTGTGTGGAAAGGAGAGGCAAGGCATGGAAGCACCAAACACTGGGGCCTCTAGGGTTATAAGCCGTGTGCGATGTGGCCAAAGAGTTCTCGAAGGAAAATGTATGTATTACAAAATAAGAAAGAAGCCAAAAAGTAAACAAGAACAAGACACATCCAAAAGGGGAAGAAACACAAAAGATAAGTAGAATCAAGGAAACAGTAAACAGAAAAACTTGGTATTTTAAAAAGACAAATGAAAGAGATAAAGTTATATAAAATCCAATTACCAAAAAAATGAATATTAGAAATGAGAAATTTATACTACTGCAGGGAACAAAAAACTGTAAGAAACTAGTTTGTACAATCAATATATTTGAGAAAACGACTTCCTCGGAAAATGAAAATTATCTTATTCCAAACCTATGTCCAGTTAAAAATCTAGAAACAACTCCCCAAACTGTGCAAGATCAACATGAAAAATTTTGTAACGTTTTCCTGAAATATAGAACATAGTAAATAAATATTAGAGAAATAGAGTATGCTCTTAATGGGCTCAACATTACAAGGATTTTACTCTGCCAAATGAATCTACAGATTCAGGACATTCCCAACCAAATATCAAGATAATTTATAGACAAAATAATTATACATTTCCTCTGAAAGAGATAACACAAAATAGTTATGAATACTGGAACAAGAAAAAAAATGGGGGGTAAGGGCTCCCCCGACTACCCCACCAGCCTACAATGGAATATAGCTGGGGTAATTCAAAGTATGTTGTTAGACTCAAAATACAAATTTGAACAAGTTGATAAAAAATATTGAGACACGAAGCTATTTGGAAAGAGACCTCATACAAGAAACAAATAAAGAGCCAGGCCTCGAGAGCGGAACCATGAAAATATGAGAAGAAAATATTTTTATTTTTAAAATAATCTCGGGGATGGGAAGGCATCTGAAGCAAGACACAAAACCCAGAAGTCTCAAAGAAAAAGAGAATTAGAGAACTACATACAGAATTAATACATAGATCTGACTACACACAGAATTTTAAAAGTTTTTACAACAAATGACGCTGTAAAAAGTTAAAAAATTGGCAGATGAGGAGAAAACTATTAGTATCTGGAAAATATAAAAAGCTCCTAAACAAGTTAGAAAATATGAAAGAATAGATATGAGCAAGCAGTTTATGAAAGAATTAAAACAAATGGTTGGCGGGGCATGGTGGTTCATGCTTATAATCCTAACACTTTGGGAGGCTGAGACGGGGGGATCACTTGAGGTCAAAATTTCAAAACCAGCCTGGTCAGCATGGTGAAACCCTGTCTCTACTAAAAATAAAAAATAGTAATAAAAAAAAATTAGCTGGTGTGGTGGTGGGCACCTGTAATCCCAGCTGCTTGGGAGGCTGAGGCAGGAGAATTGCTTGAACCCAGTAGACCCAGGTTACACTGAGCCGAGATCATGCCACTGCACTCGAGCCTGAGCAACAGAGCGAGGCTCCATCTCAAAAAAATAAATTAATTAAAATAAATAAATTAATTAAAAGGCCAATAAACAAATGCAAACATGCTTAGCTTTGTTAGTAATTAGAGGAGTACAAATCATAATTATAGTTGATAATTTGTGGGCAAGAATATAGAGGAGCAAGTAGTCCTACTATTGATCAGAATTTGAATTGCAAGTTTTTTGAAGGACAGATTATCACAATTAAATTACTTTGATCTAAGAATTATACATCTAGCAGTTCATCTAAAGAAATACTGGCATATTTACATGAATGTATGTACAAAGATGTTCATTGTAGCATTGTTTATAGTAAAAGAAATTAGAACCACCATAAATGTCCACCAGGATGGAGTAGGAGAAGTAGACATTGACAGGGAAGGAAAGTGTCTACTTCACATATTACTCCATATATTTCCTTGTTAAAATAATTTTTTTAAAAAAATGAGATGGATGGAGTCTTACTCTGTTGCTGAGACTGGAGTGCAGTTACATGATTGTCACCACAACTCACTGCAGCCTTGACTTCCTGGGCTGCAGTGATCCTTCTGCCTCAGCCTCCTGAGTAGGTGGGATTGCAGGCTTGTGCCACCACCACCGGCTAATTTTTAAATCTTTTGTAGAGACAAGGTATCTCTCTGTTGCCCAGGCTGGCCTTGAACTCCTGACCTCAAGTGGTCCTACCACTTTGGCTTCCCAAAGTGTTGTGATTACAAGCACGAGCCCTCATCTTTGTAAATTCTTTTAAGCAACAATGCAAATGATACCGGAGTTAAGAAAAAATTACTTAGGCAGATAGTGAGAATAGGGAAGTCCTTTGCAGGTTTTTCTTTTTAATGCAAAGCAGCCCCAAATCATTTTCCTTTCTAACTAGGAGCAGCCTGTGAAACTGAGCTGTAGACATAGATGCCTTCAGTTGTGCCAGTCTTGTTGAAGATTGCGGTTCCATCTTCCCTTTTGTCAGTCACATGTACAGTAAGGAGCAGACAAGATGATGCCCGCCAAGGGGAGAGTTCATTTGCATAATAGATTAGGGTGGGGAGACCAGCCTTACTGCTATGTAAACGTCAGACCTGATGGAACCAATCTGTGAGCCCTATGTAAATCAGACACCGCCTCCTCAAACCTGACTATAAAGTCCGGGGCATCTGCCATTGCCGGTCCTTTCCTCTTAGAAGTCTCCTCTCTCTCACTAGAGAGAGAGCTGTTTTCCTTTCTCTTTCTTCTGCTTATCAAACCTCCTCTCCTAAACTCCTCCTGTGTGTCCATGTTCTAAATTTTTCAGGGTCAAAAAAATGGATCCTGGGTATTTACCCCAGACAATGTAGCTGCCACACAACAAGTTTACTTATTTAGGTTAAAAAAAGAAGAAATAAAAATGTAAAAGTTATACTAACATATTTTAAAAGTTATCTCTGGATAGTGGCATCTTAAATGTATACTTTTCTACATTATTCAAATAATCCACAATAAACTAGGATGATTTTTTTTCTTTTTTCTTTTTTTTTCAAATGGAATTTTTGCTCTTGTTGCCCAGGCTGGAGTGCAATGGCGTGATCTCGGCTCATTGCAAACCCTGACTCTTGGGATCAAGCGATTCTCCTGCTGGGATTAAAAGTATGCACTACCACACCCAGCTAATTTTATAATTTTTAGTAGAGATGGTGTTGCTCCATGTTGACCAGGCTGGTCTCGAGCTCCCAATCTCAGGTGATCTGCCCACCTCAGTCTCCCAAAGTGCTGAGATTACAGGAGTGAGCCATGTGCCTGGCCAGATGATGTTTTCAATCATGCAAAGACTGATTCAACATATAAAATTTTGAATACTCCATATATTTACATGTATATTTAAAAAACATGATCAGCAAAAATACTGGAAGAAGATAAACCTGTAGGTTGACAGTGGTGGTTTCATGTCGTTGTATCTGGATGATAGATACATAGGTGATTTTCTTTTGCTTCTGTTTTTCTTTCTTTTCCAAGTATTCAGTGATGTGCACACTTCTCTTTGAAACTTTAAAAATATTTATTTTTTTAAAGATGATGGCCCGGCATGGTGGCTCATGCCTATAGTCCCAGCACTTTGGGAGGCTGAGGTAGGAGGATCACTGGAGCCCAGGATGTAGAGGCTGCAGTGAGACATGATTGCACCACTGTACTCCAGTTTGGGTGACAGAGCAAGACCCTGTCACCTAAATAATAAATAAAAATAAAATGAAGCTTCTGTAGGTGCCCCGGAGTATGTATGCATATAGATATAACTTTAAAAAGCTATTCTTTTACAAATTATAAGACCCACCATGTGTTCGATACCTCTTCTAAAGAAATCAACAATCCATCAGGGCTGCTGTCATTTTGTTTAACATGTGCTTGCTTCTGAGGGCCTAAAGGGAGAACACTTTGTTTTTTTAATAACCACAATTTGGGTATGGGCTTCAGAACAGAATTCTGACTTCCTACTTTATAGGGGAAAATGCCCTTTAAGACATAGTCTCCGCTGACCAGATCATTAATTTTAGTTTAGTAAGGTCATGGCAGAGAAAACAAGCAGTGAATTGCATTTTAATTTTAGTGTATTATCATTTCTTGAAGTTTTCTTTTGGGGAATCATGGTTTTTAAGGAGTTAACGAAAAAGGAATTCTGATCTTTTTTTCTCCGTTCTCATTTGCATTTTATTTGTTGAAGTCCTTGCTGAGCTACAGTTGAATGAAACAAGAATTCCCTGGGGATAGGGATACTTACTCCTTAGTTAGACATCTACTAAGATGGGGTCAGGAGTTTGAGGCCAGCCTGGCCAACATGGTGAAACAGTCTCCACTAAAAATACAAAAATTAGCTGGGCATGGTGGCACATGCCTGTAATCCCAACTACTCGAGAGGCTGAGAGGAGAATCACTTGAACCTGGGAGGCGGAGATTGCAGTGAGCCGAGGTTGTGCCAGTGCACTGCAGCCTAGGTAACAAAGTGAAACTGCGTCTCAAAAATAAAAAAAGAAATAAAATAAAATAAAAGCGATCTTGAGTAATTTCGTGGTGGCTGAGGACTAGAAGCACGGGGTCACTCGGAACTTACCCATGGCTGTACATGTCACTGGCCCCTTGTGCCATTTTACTACCTTCATTTACTTTGTCAATATCCCAGACATGTATTTTTTCATCAATCAAACTCTCCTTTTCAGAAGCCCTAGGTATTTTCAAAGCCGGGGCAAAATCAACCTCGAGATCTAAAGCCATTCTCCGTATCATTCATTTACTGCATCCACAATCCAGGCCCAGGGAAATCTCTTCCTTTAGCTAAAGCGGCACCATTACCTAAGCTTCCCTGAGGCTCTTACGACATAAAATGGCAGGACGTTTTATGAAAATGTGTTCAGTTTTGCTGAAGCATTGCCTTTGGCTGTTTTAGTCACTGCAGTTCTGTGTTTGTTCAGCTGGAGAGGTCAAATGATTTGTTCTTCCAGAAGTTAATCATTTATGACAAATTTGCTTGGCTGATACACGCACCCTTTGTCGCAGACTAGAATGGGAGAGCGCGATTTGCCTTTGTAAAAATGCTCATATTCTTCAATGTACTTTTTTCCGTATTTCATACACTAGCTTCAGGCCACCAGCTTTTCTCATCACCTTCTCTACATCATCTCCTTCTGTCACCTCTCATCACCCTCTTTCCTCCCTTGTCGGTTAAAGGCACGGAACCTGCCTTCACCTGCCAGGGCACATCAGGACTCAAAAACGGTTCTCACGCTTGATCAGAGGTGGAGTTTCTGAGGAAGCTTAGCTTCAGGGCCCCTTGCTTGCATGGGTCGTAGCTGCGCATTCACATGGTCATGCATTGTAAAATGTACAAACACCAGATATCTTAGCCTCTCTCTACACACAATTATTCTCTGTTACATTGTTGTAGGACTTTCTCTTCAGTTCAACTAAAACCGGGTTCCTTGTCACACAACCATGAAAGATTAGGCTCAGAACAACTTTGAAGGGTGAGAAGAACAGGGTTTATTGGGTGAAAAAGAACAAAAGGGAAACAGTGGCTTTCAGCAAAGTGGGAGTCCTGCTAATAGGCTTCCCGCCTCGCAGATTGACTCCCCCGTACCACCCGGAATCGGACAGGCCGGCTCCTCTCCCCTGCAAATGGCACCAACTTCCCGAGGCTCCATCCCAGTCCACATTCCTTCCAGTCGGTAAGCCGATTGGATGCTCTCCAGTGACCCCTGTGTACTCAGCTGACTCATTGTCTCCCCTAATACGGCTGGACTTCGAGAGGCTGTGGACATTTTGGGGAACCATCTAAAGGAAAGTTGAGTTGGGGACACATCTAATTTGGATGTGGTGGAATGTACTTACTTGGTTTGCACTCTGCTGTTGCCTGGCTCCTGTTCTTTTATGGCTGGCTGTCTTCATGGAGAAATGGCTCCTGGGAACACTTTTCCCGACCACTCTGCTACTCTTCTGGCATAGAGACTTAACAGATGTGAAAGGGCAGACCCAGGCATCTCACTGTGGGGTGAACATGCATATGATAGCTGGTACCCTAACTATGTGAGAGGCAGGGGAGAGGCATCGTCTCAAAGCTTTGGAGCCTAAAGCCAGTCTCTGGAAATCAGTTCCAAATGGTAAAACTTACAGGTGAGGGAAACTTGATAGAAGTCTTCCCAAATCTGACCATAATCTAAAGAAACTTAAATGACATCACCAATAGCGATTGTGATACTGAAGGAATCTTCTACACTACTGACTTAAAAATTTAATCGACCAGGCTAATGATCTTTACTCTTAGGTTATATATTATGAAATCTTTGTCATAGGAAGAGTTGGTCAAAAAGTATGCAACCCACGACATAGGAAGGAAAGTCTTACTGAGATGTGTCAGGATTTTAATTTTTATTTACTTTTACATGATATTCCCCTGTATTTTATGATGTTCACAATTTTTTTTGCCTGTGTTAAACAATTTGTATTTTGTTATGATTTCTGATTTCCCTCACATCTTTACCCAATTTTGTATTCTTTTTTATAAAATGAAGCTTGAAGGTTAAAATCCTCCTCTTCATCTTTTTAGGCTACCATAGTACAGGGCAAAGACTTTTACACAAATAATTCTCAACCCAGATACCGGTAACCAATATATTTGAGGCTGGAGAAAAGTCCATAAATATTGGAAACTGCTGTTATGAATCTGCACTCAGCTTTTTCTAGTTTTTATAAAATGAGATTTCAGCTTAGAGGACATCCATTCCCACATGCTAGAACAACACTCAAAAATCTCTAAAAATATAAAGCAACGTTCAGTAGGGAGGAAGCCATGTCATAAGAATAATTTGGCTGGTTCTTAGGAACAGTTAGTAACCAGACACAGCCAAAATCAGTGTGTTTGTCTTCTAACAGATCATAATACCAGGTGGCATCAAAAAAGACAGAAAGGGAATGCATACAGCATGTTTCAAAGGGGATTGCTGTGTTATGCAAAAGGCATGGATCCCAGAGGAAGCCATGTGCCTTCCCTACTGTTCAGATGGGATTTGTCTGGCACTAGGTAGCAGTAACCGGGGGAATAACAGATTGGTAGGACATTCTCAAGGGGAAGGAATCTTCTGATGCCCCAAAGGAACATAAGGTAATTCAGATCTGATTATATTGCTGTGGTTTTCAAACTTTAGCACTGGCATCATAGGGAGGAGCTTGTTGGAACAGATTCCTGGGACCCACCTTCAGAGTGTCTGATTCAGTAAGTCTGGGGTAGGGCCTGAGATTTGCATCTCTGACAAGTCTTCTGCGGATGCTGAGGCTGTTGCTCAAGTTTCACGTGAACCTTTAGAGGCTGTAGCTGACTTGCTGTTGATCTTCTTTGTTCAGATCTCGCTGTAACAAGGGAGTCAGCCACCATCACCTGCATTTTGGCCCAGACTCAAAGGTGGGCAGAGGAGTGGGAAAGCACCAGTGGAAACAAGGGAAGGCTCCAGGTGTGCCCTGATTGCAGGCTATTGGCAGAGGAACCTGGAGGCTGGCTAACTAGAAGTGGGGTATCCTATGGGATTGGTTGCAAATATATATTTGGCTTTCTCCATACGGTCCTAAGTTGGAAGCCACAATAAAAATTAGAGAAGCTGTAATTATTAAGCCCTGATCGCTGGGATCCAGTTGTTACAGGGGTTATTGTATGGCTTCCTGGGCTGGTTGCTAGAAATACTGATCTGAATTTCTACAAATTCTGCTTATAGATTTGCCAACTGGCTGGCTTCTTGGGTTGGTTACTATAAATAATGGGTTGGTTTTTTGAACTGGTTGCTGGGATTGAGGATAAGAGTTCTATTTGTATATGTTGTTTGACCATTGTCTGTTTATATATTAAGTCTCTCCGATGTCCAGTAATAGTTTCTTGCTTCAATGAGCAAAATCATATTGATGTTTACAACAGATGAAAACCAAGATCCTCTTTGTGCATTCACTCTCGAATATAGATTAAGCACCTAGTTTATGTCACATATGATGTCAGCACTGGCAATGCAGCTGCCCTTTGGAGGTTAACAGTCATATAGAAACAAATAACTTTAATCAAGTAATTATAATAAAATAGGAGTGAATTCATTAAAGAAATTGAGATCTATTGTGAGAGCAAAGAAGTCCTGGAGAAAGAGAGATTTACATTGAAATTGAAAGAGGAATGGTAGGTGAAGATGGATGGTGGTGAAGATGAGGGTGAAAAGTGAGGGGAGGATTGTGTAGGCTAAGAAGTCATTGGGCCAATCAATGCTTGCTGCTGCAGTAAGCAGACTCCCCCAAATCTCAGTGATTTAATATAATAAGGGATTATTTGTCATTCACACGAAGTTGAAGGTGGATAAGGCAGCTCTCCTGCATGCCTTTCCTCCAGGTGGAAGACCTAGGCTGCTGGATCCCAGCTGCTTCCATTTTGCAACTTTGTAGCCCTTCACTTCCAAATGCAAAGATGGGAGGGAGAGAGGCTGAGAGTCTCTCACATCTGTTCTTAACTCCTTCGATTGGAGATGACTCATCCCATGTCATTGGCAAAAGTTTACCATGTGATCTTCCTAGATCCATAGGGTCTGGGAACTGGAGAGAAAGACATGGATGCATGGTAAGCACTAACAGTTGCTGGAACAGAACAACATGTGCCAACGTGCACACAGTGGGTAGTGGTGCCTTTTTGAAAAGTCCTAGCCAGGCAGGATATGAGAAGTCACAGGGCAGGGCAGCTGTTACTAGTAGAGAAGAAGACAGGATACCAGATAGTTTGGGACTTGGGAGACACGTTGGGGAATTTGTGCTTCACTCAAGGACAATGGGAGCTATTGGAGGGCTAAAAATGGGAAGTGGTGGGATCAGATTTGTGGCTTTTAGGTTACTCTGGTTTCATGTTAAATAATGGGTTGGAGCAAGACAAGACAGTGCAAAGAAAGAATAAGACAACATGTTGATATTCTATAAAATACAATACTAATGAACTCATTTTTAGATGACAGCCAATACTTGAGTTCAACATAAACACAGTATTAAGCAATTTCAAAGTTATCCGCTTCATTTAATATTTATTTTGATTGCTACTTTCATCATGGTTCTAATATGTCTTCAAAACACAAAACTAAACTATACAGGAAAAATATATGAGTGTGATCATTTTTTCATAGGGAAACAGAATGTATTGCAATTCTAATGTGGTAGGGATCCATTTTATTTTGCATGGAAGGGACAAATCCTTTGAAATGGAGATCCATAAACTGCTAAGTCCTTGGTTTGGTGCAGAAAATCCTCACCATAGGAGAAATTAACCTAAAAATTAGGAACTCAAAATAGGAACTGAAAAGAGATTCTGGCTAAATTCTGTTTCTGAGAATTGAGTGAATCACCTGTGGACCTCAGCACTCACTTGGCTTCTCCACTGGAAACACAGCAAGACCCAACCTCAGATTTACTCTGTAGGCAGAGTAGGAAAGACTGAAGTGCCTTCTAAAAGGGCACCACTAGAAGTAAATGCATTCTTCAAGGCATGTTTGCTACATGATCCAGGAAACATAGATCACGGGATAAGAGTTTAGGGAAACACAGTAGTCTTTTTATCTGCCTTCCCTGCCACCCCCATGCCTCAGTCCCTGGCTGCTATCATCATTCCACACACGGTAATGACTTATCTTTCTGATTTAACCGCTGAGCATATTATTGCATGGAAGAGTCTGGTATTTTGTTACTTTTAAGAGTAATACAATACCATTGGTTCTGAGGGCTTCACTTATTACATTGCATTGTTTTCTCATGAAGGACTAGGATTCCTCTTGTTGCTTGGTTGAAAAATGGTTGGAATTACATATGAGGACAGCAAATTGCAAACCCTTTAGGTTCTTTTGCAGAGGCTTGCTACTAATTGTCGCTTTAGTGCTTTTCAGGATGTAAAGAAAGGAACTAGTGATGCCTGTGTTCTGTTTTTTGTTTTAAGTCAAGGGACCCAGGGGTAATATAATCTGTGGAAAAAATCCAGGCCTCAGCTCAGCTGCTCTCTGCTGAGTCGTAGATTATGACCATATTATTGCCAGACCTTCATTGGAAGGATTAGACTTTTCAAAAATCAAGTTTTTACATTCTCTTAAGACTTTTAGAAAGCCTAACCTTACAAATGGACAGATAAGTACTATTATTTCGTAAATTCAGAAGTCATTTCTCTTACCTGATGGTGCTCCATGAGATGAGGATGGAAGCCTGAGAGAAAAGTCACATATGACTAGGACCCTTTTGTTTAAAAAAAAGGTTTTTTGACTGGGTGCAGTGGCTCTTGCCTGTAATCTCAGCACTTTGGGAGGCTGAGGTGGGTGGATCACTTGAGGTCAGGAGTTCCAGACCAGCCTGGCCAACCTGGTGAAACCCCATCTCTACACAAAATACAAAAATCAGTTGGGTGTGCTGACATGCACCTGTAATGCCAGCTGCTTGGGAAGTTGAGGCTTCAGAATCACTTGAACCCAGGAGGTGAAGGTTGCAGTGAACCAAGATCACATCACACTGTCTCAAAAATAAATAAATAATAAATAAATAAGATTTTAAAACTTGGTTATAAAAGTAGTATAGGCTCATCCTCATTGAAAACAAAAATACAAACAGGTAGAGTTAGATTTTAGAAACAGTTTTATCAAACATAGACCTTACCTGTATAATGCTTTGTTTTTCTTACTTTAGCATAATCATCTCCCTTATTTCATTAATATTTCTTTGTAAGTATACTTCTAATGACTAAATAATATTCTCTCTTATGAAGTTTTTATAATCCACTTAACCACTTGTCTATTGGTTTAGGCTTAGATTGCTTTGAGTTTTGAAAGTTATATATAATACTGCAGTGAAAACCTTGGTGTGCACATTTTTTTGTTTATAATTTCCATAAATTCCATAGATTTCCATAGATTTCATAAATTTCTAGAAGTAGATAGTCACAAAATGTAGATACTTCTAAGGCTGTTTTTCAGCAATCATTAAAATGACGATGTGATTTTTCTTATCTCGTTGAAATAAATTGAACTCATTCTAAAAATAATGGAGGAAAAATTGAAAGAGTTGCTATCCATTTTAATTGTGTAGCATGATATTAAGGTTAGATTGGGTAGAGTATTGGTAACCCCATGCAGAGGACACACGAATTTTAGTGAGCATTAAAAGTTTCTGCTGTGGGCCAACATATGTGGAGCACCAAGAGCAGGAGAGAATGGTGGAAAGTCACAGCAATTAAGACTTGAAGAGCGTCATTCCACATTCCCCTTATTTTCTGCCCATGTTTCAGCTGCATAGAGCCCTCAACCTGTTGGGATGACTCAGACTTTTATTTGCATGAGACCTGACATCCTGGTTGTTTTATTCTTATTGCATTATGAGTTGAGTATCCCTTATTCAAAATGTCTGGGACCAGAAGTGTTCTGAATTCTGTATTTTTTCAAATTTGGAATATTTGCATATATATATAATGAGATATCTTGGGGATGGAACATGAATCTAAATACAAAATTCATTTATGTTTCATGTACACCTTATACACATAGCCTGCAGGTAATTTTATACAATATTCTTAATAATGTTGTGCAGGAAACAGTTTGCATATATTGAACCTTCAGAAAACTGAGATGTCACTGTCTCAGCTACCCATGTGGACAAACTGTGGCTCCTTGGCAATTGCCATCTTTCCTAATCAAAGACTGCTACTGATAGGCAGTCATTTTCTTACAGTTATTCACACGTAAGTATTAAAGACTAAAAAACATGACATACCATCAGCACAGCAAAAATAAATAAATAAATAAAATAGCACCTTCTGGATTGCTAAACAGCACAGTGGCAACATCAGAATACAAGGGGACGCTGAATAAACTGTGTTGTGCACCTGCATTTTGAATTTGACCTATCACGTGAGGTCATGTGTGGAATTTTCCATTTGTGCCATGTCAGAGCTCAAAAATTTTGGAATTTGGAGCATTTCTGGTTTTCAGATTAGAGATGCTCAGCTTGAGTCTCAGTTTTTCATTGACTGGAAATATTGGATCAGAAAGTCTTAAGACATAGTCCAGCCAACTCCTGGGGTCCAGACCTAGTGCTCCTCACATCTATTGAGTCGCAGCATCCCAGTGTCTCCCTGTCTCCTTGTTAGTACAGAGACCTCCCCCAAAGCCTTTTGGGTCAACTGTGTGAAAAGCCTGGAATGGCCATGTGATAGTTTCAGCTTGTAATGGAATAGAGCCCAGACTTTGTTCCCTGGCAGATTAATTTTTTCCTTTGAGCATTAAGACTTCCAAACGTTTTGGTCCCAAGATTTGGATGGAAAAATAAATTTCCCCCATCAAGTAATCTGGTATAAAATCGAAAGGAGCCATTTGTACCCCTCCCTTTGTTTCCCAAGAGTATGCATTCTGGCTATAGGGAAAGGAGAGCAAGGGAGGCTCACATTTTCCTTCAAACATTTCATCCAGAAGTAATAAATTCCCCCTCATATTCAGTGGGTCAGAATTGAGTAGCATACTAGAGCTAACTGTAAGGGAGACTGAGAAATGTAGTATGGTTTTGTGCAAAGCAGAAAAAAGATAAGTCTGGTGAACACGCAGCAAATCCCCCCATGCCCCTCTCTTGCCTCGACCAATTTATTTTTGCTGCCCTTTGCAGTTTTTCTTGAATATATTTGAAAATTATGACAAGGTTCTAGTTCCATTAAAGATCTATTAAATTCATTTTTAAAAAAATGTTTGCTTTGTTTCACAGAGAAGACAAATCACTCTTCCATTTTTTTTCTTTTTTCTCTTTGGAAATAGAGATGGGGGGCCGGGTGCAGTGGCTCACACCTGTAATCCCAGCACTTTGGGAGGCTAAGGCAGGAGGATTACTTGAGGTCAGGAGTTTAAGGCCAGCCTGGCCAACATAGTGAAACCCCATCTCCACTGAAAATACAAAAAAAATTAACTGGGCATGGTGGCACATTCCTGTAGGCCCACTACTCGGGAGCTGACGCAGGAGACTCTTGAACCTGGGAGGCAGAGATTGCAGTGAGCCGAGATTACGCCACTGTACGCCAGTGTGGGCGACAGAGCAAGACTCCATCTCAAACAAAGCAAAACAAAACCAAAAGCAACTAAATAGAGAAGGGGGTCTCATTATGTTGCCCCGGGTGGTCTCGAACTCCTGGTCTCAGATGATCCTCCCTCCTCAGCCTCGCATGGTGCTGGGATTACAAACCTGAGCCATTGCACCTGGCCTGCTCTTCCATTTTTATCTAGAAACCTGGATACCACTGATTGAACTACCTATTTATTTTTAGTGGCCACATTGTAGGTTGTTTCAGATCCTCACATTTGAAATAATTAAAATGTTTGTTCTCAGGATCTAGGATTACTTCTCTAGATAATTAAATATTACTTAGTGCTGCCAGTTATGTTATAAAAATACCTTAGAAATGGGCCGAGTGACATGGCTCACATCTGTAGTCCCAGTACTTTGAGAGGCTGTGGTGGGAGGATTGCTTGAGCCCAGAAGAGTTTGAGACAGGCTTGGACAAAATAGGGAAACTCTGTCTCTGCAATAACACCACCAAATAAGGTCAGCTGCATGTGGTGGCATGTGCCTATAGTCCAAGCTACTTGGGAGGTTAAGGTGGAGGGCTCATTTGAATCCAGGAGTTCGAGGCTACTGTGAGCCATGTGTGTGCCACTTTATTCCAGCCTGAATGATGGAGCGAGATCCTGTCTAAAAGAAAAAAAAGAAAATAAGATTTTATCTTCTTTGTACAGTATCCAGAGAAACTCAAAGTCAATCACTAAATTGAATGTTGTAAGTTGAGAGAAAACCTTTTGTGTTGATAGCATGAGAAAAATAAGCAATTGTTCTTTGAATGTATTCTTGGTATGATTTTTTAAAGGATTTTCAGGTAAAACCCCTTGGGTGGTAGGAATTCCTCAGCCAAGTCATAACTGAGTCAGAAAACCCAGTGCAGCCACTTTGCCAAATGCTTGAGCCAGAGAGAGTGTGGGGAGATATCAGCATCTGTTTATCAAGTGCTTCATGGCGGCTCAACACGATCAGGGAAATCAGAACCCCTGCATTCTGGGATGACAGCCGGTATTAAGAGTGAGATAGGCCGGGCAGTGGCTCATATCTATAATCCCAGCACTTTGAGAGGCCGAGGTGGGTGGATTGCTTGAAGTCAGGAGTTCAAGACCAGCCTTGCTGACATAGTAAAACCCAGTTTCTACTAAAATACAAAAATTAGCTGGGCATGGTGGAAGGTGCCTGTAATCTCAGCCACTAGGGAAGCTGAGGCAGAAGAATTGCTTGAACCCAAGAGGCAGAGGTTGTGGTGAGCTGAGAGCACACCACTGCACTCCAGCCTCGGTGACAGAACAAGACTCTTTCTCAAAAACAAAAAAAAAAAAAAAAAAGAGGTTAAATGTATTTGAAGGGCCAGGTGTCTTTGGTGTAGGTACTTTAAAATGTTTGATAGAGACATCATAGAAAGAATTTAGTATCAAATAAAGACTTTAGTCATTCACTCACACCTGTAATCCCAGCACTTTGGGAGGCCAAGGCAGGAGGATTACTTGAGGTCAGGAGTTCTCCTTATTTTTCAAATTTCAAACAACACTTGATGCTGTTTTGAAGGAAATCTGTCCCAATACAAAAAGTGGCTTCTTGAATTAGAACTGTGCCAAAGAAATATGCTTTATTTGGCATATTGAAAATGAAATAACTTATGAGATATAAATACACATGAAATAAATAATGTACAAAATAGATCAAGGGGAAAAATTTTTTTGAACATGGATTTTTTGGGATGGAGTCTTGCTGTGTCACCCAGGCTGGGGTGCAGTGGTGCGATCTCAGCTCACTGCAACCTCCGTCTCCCGGGTTCAAGTGATTCTCCTGCCTCAGCCTCCCGAGTAGCTGGGACTACAGGCATGTGCCATCACACCTGGCTAATTTTTGTGTTTTTAGTAGAGATGGGATTTTGCCATATTGGCTAGGCTGGTCTTGAACTCCTGACTTCAGGAGATCCGCTCTCTTTGGCCTCCCAAAGTGCTGGGAGTACAAGTGTGAGCCACGGTGCCCGGCAGCTTTTTTCAAAAAGGGCTTAAAAAAGAAAATCTTTTCATGATAATTCCCAGAAATGCTGAACTCTTTTTAAAATTGAGCAGCCTTCATTTAAACTAATGAACTTTCGGAGAGATAAAGTTATTGATACTCAGGCAAAATTGCTTGCCTTAGTTTACATAAATAAGTATCCAACATATGATGGCTTTAATCATTATATAGATTAGTTTTGAAACAATGTTTGAATGCTGTATTTGTGGGGCACTGTGCTTCACAAGTTTACAAGTTGTTAAAGACTTTTAGCATTGCTTTTTTGCCTTTTGAGATACTGCAGTAACACTTGCACCATGTCTATGGTGTACGTCTATGTTGGTTGTTATAGGATGCAAGTTTGGAAACACAAGGTTATATGCTGTGTGTTCAATATAGAGTGTCTATATCCTACATGGATGCTTCTCCTCCGCTTCTTTTCTCTCCATCTTTCTGTTTTCTCTATCTATCCTTTCTTTCTTCTTCTTTTATTTTTTTAACCAATACCAGTTTGTGAATCCATGAGCCACCATCGCAGACTCTGGTGGCATTTTTGCCAGAAGAGAGAATAAACTCTATTTTCAATTATTGGAAGACTGGAAGAATGAGTTGGGTTCTTGCAGGAGACTCAATCTTGGCATGGAATGCAGAGAAACTCTTCTTGGTTTTGAAGTTTTGAGTTACTAAAAGAAGGGGCTTGAGGCCGTGGTGGTGGTGGTGGTGAAATAGGCCAAGCCTGCTTCTACCTCAAGGTCCTCTCCTGTGCTCTCTTCTCCACCAGAAAGACTCTGCCTGCACACACCTGCACGGCACTCCACACGCCTGCACGGCACTCCACACGCCTGAACGGCACTACACACGCCTGAACGGCACTACACATGCCTGCATGGCACTCCACACACCTGCACGGCACTACACACACCAGTTCAGAACTCCACACACCTGCACGGCACTCCACACGCCTGCGCGGCACTCCACACACCTGCACAGCACTACACACACCTGTTCAGAACTCCACACACCTGCACGGCACTACACACACCTGCTTGGAACTCCACACACCTGCCCGGCACTCCACATGCCTGCACGGTATTACACATATCTGCACGGCACTACACACCCCTGCATGGCACTACACATGCTTGCACGGCACTACACACACCGCATGGCTCACCCTCATATGCTTCCTTTAGGTATCTGCTCAAGTGGCACCTTATCAGGGGCCTCCCTGACCATCCTATGTAGAATGACAACCTCTTCTTCATTCCCTGGCCTGGCCCCTCCCACCTCCATAGAGTTTATAGGTTGGCACACATATAAATTGTCTGTCTCATCTCACTAGAATATAATCTCCCCAAGAGCAGGGACTTTCGCTGTGCTCACCTCTACAGCTCCAGATCTGGAACACTGCCTGAGAGTATAGTAAGTACTTCAGAGCCATGTGTTGAATGAATACATGAACACATGTTGAGGGTGTCACTGAGATTCAAAAGCTGCTGCTGCCCTGCAGGTGCTCCCAGTAACACATGCAGAAGACCTTGATGCACCAGCGCTCTCTCTGTGGTGCACAGGGGAGAACTCTCTTTAGGCTTTTGGACACTGTTCTTTTCAGGGAATGTCGACATCCTCTGAATCCTTTCCCTGTTTGAGGTGCTCTTAGGATATAAACTTGATGGTATTTGGCCGGGGGATCCAGGAACACCCAAATCCCCTCACAGAGCATCAAAACCTCCTCCTTCCAGGCTTCCTGAGGGAGTTATACACACAAAGGAAGCAAATGGGATATATCTTTCATATTAATTGGGGGTTTGTCACCAAACCCTTATTTAAAAGAGCTGGGCTGGACCACATGAGTATGCAATTAGCTTGTGTGAAAGCTTCACTTTTTTTGCTCAATAACCAGCTGAAGCTGCCACTAGGTAGGCAGTGTTTTAGGTATGAGACACGCAGAGGTGCCAGGAGCGGTGGCCCACGCCTGCAATCCCAGCACTGTGGGGGGCTGAGATAGGAGGATCACTTGAGCCCAGGATTTCCAGACCATCCTGGGCAACATGACAAAACCCCATCTTTACAAAAAATGCGGAGATTAGCCAAGTGTAGTGGCACTGGCACCTGAATCATCAGCTGTTTGGGAGGCTAAAGTGGGAGGATCACTTGAGCCTGGAAGGTTGAGGCTGCAGTGAGCCGAGATCACACCACTGAAATCTGGTCTGGATGAGAGAGCCAGACTCTGTCTCAGAAAGAAAAAAAAAGAAAAAAAAAAACCAAAAAACAACTTTGAGGTATGTGAAGGTTAGACACAGCTTACAAAGTAGAGATAAATATATTCTTGTGCCTATTGCTGGATTGTGACGGAGAGAATTCATGTGAAATGTTGTAGTAACTTTTCGTGAGCCACACATGTATTAGCTGCTTTTTGTTTCAGAGGCAAGGTCTGGCTATGTTGTCAGGCTGGGATGCAGTGGCAATTCACAGGTGTGATCATAGTGTACTATAGCCTGGAACTCTTGAGCTCTAGTGATCCTGCTGCCTTAGCCTCCCAAGTGGCTGGGACTACAGATGTGCGTCACTGCTCTTGGCTTTTAGCTGCTACTTTATTGAAAGACTCAAGTTGGCAAAACTCAAAACAGGCGAGTCCAGACAACTCTAGCTGTGTGCTGAGCACATTAAGCTTAAGCCTCCACATCTCCTCAGCCTTTCCAGGTAATCCCCGCCAGGCGCAGTTTGTGGCCTCACCATTGGTTGTAAGTTTACTTTGCTGCACAGGTGGAATTTAGGATAAGTCCTCAGCTGAGTGCTCTCTGAGGAAGTGTCTAGGGTGTGTTGGTGTAAGACACCTGGTATCTTCAGACAGCATGAGTCCCTTGTGATTACTACTGGTTCTGCAAAGAGAACTATTATTCTTGGCAAGGACTTTGTTGACATTCCCTTAAGCAAACAGAGACTTGATGATGTTCATGGCCACCAGCTCTCAGGAAAGGCTGTAGTAGGCAGCACCACAGCTGGATGTTCCTTTGCTTACTGATGGGAGATTCAAAAGGTCAATGAAACTTGAGCGGAACTTTTAAAAGATAGAGAATCTCATCATTGTCATAAAGTATATTTTACTCTTTCAAATGATCTTATTAAATATCTTATTAGGAGGTTTATAATGCCAGAACTCGGGCCTCTTATTTCTAAGTCCTGTGATTTTTTTGTTCAATCACGCTGAGGTGATTTGGCAGGTGAGAAAATGTAGATACATCAAAGAGCTTCTATCAATGGGAGTATGAGTGTGGAGACAGGATGATGAAAAGTTGTTTTTGAACATACAGTTTAGATAGGAAACAGGAGAAAGTTGGTGGAGGATCACACTTACCTTGGAACAGGCGGTGTGTTTATGCCTATGTGTGATGATGAAGTCTTTGAGATCCTTGACCTGAAGTTTGCATAAAATGCATCCAGAAACTATAGATGTCTTGTTAGAATTAGGAAGGTAGGCAACATATGAGAAAGATACTTTTGCCATCCAATCTGAAGGGGTAGTGGTGTTATAGACAGGCCTGTATGAAAAGGCAGTCCAAAAAGAGAGGGAAGGGCTCTGGACTGAGTTTTCAGTGATGGAAAGAAGACCACTGGTATATGGGAGACTGGCTGGGGGAGGTGATTGACAGGGTGTAAGGAATCTCAATGACGACACCAGCCAATGGCTACTAGGGACAGCATAGTGGTTGAATGGAAAGAATGTTTGGAAAAAAATAAAATCAATCTCTACCATTATGGTAAAATCAAATCTCTCCATTATGAACACTGGCCTAGGGTTTCCTCGTGGTGAGTGATCTCAACCCAAGAGAACTCACGAGAGGATGTATTTAGGAGTGAGCATGAATGCACAAGGAGAAACAGGTGTCAGAGGTGCTTTATATCACCCAAGAGTGTGCTGAGAAGAAGGGGTTGATGGCCAGAGTAAAACGAAGCAGAGAAACCTATTTTTGATGTTTATATTTGGTGAGTTTTTCTTTTTATTGTTTAATTATGGTTTTGAAAGCCATAAAGAAGGAAGAACATGGCAATACTAATTGCAGTGGATTGAAAACCCACCTGTGTGTTCTTTGACACGCCTCCCATTAAGGATCTAATTCCCTTTCCTTTGCTCCTAATTAATAGAATGTGTTAGAAATGCATGACCACAGAGACTGGTCATAAATGGTGACATTCCCCTGGCTTTGTTTCCCAGGATACTTGCTCTTGGAGCCCAGCTGTCTCCTGGAGGATGCTAGGGATGCCTGGAGAGCCATGTGCAGGTGTCTGGCCAGCGGTCCCAACTTTGTTCCCAGCCAGCTGCCAGACATGGGAGTGAGGAAGGCTTTGAGAAGACCCCAGCCTAGTCGCATCTGATAGTGACCTCATAAGATATCCTGAGTGAGATCTGCCCAGCTGAGTCCAATAAAGCCATGAAAACATCAGAGGTTTTCCTCCTTCTCTTCCTTCTTCTTTTCTTACTCACGAAGATTGCTGCAGTTTTATGCTACTAAGTTTGGACTGGCTTATTACACAGCAATAGAAAACCGAAACATTAATCAATGGGTGGTGGTTAGAAATTATCAAAAGCAGTGGATGTGGCTGCTCATACCTGTAATCCTAGCACTTTGAGACCAGCCTGGGCAACATGGTGAAACCTTGTCTCTATAAAAATTAGCTGGGCATGGTGGTATGCACGGGTAGGCTCAGTTACTTAGGAGTCTGAGGTGGGAGGATCCATTGAGTCCAGGAGATCAAGACTGCAGTGAGCTGTGATCATGCCACCGCACTACAGTAAAAGAAAGAGAGAGAGAGAGAAATAAAAAAATAAAGAAAGAAAAAGGAAGGAAGGAAGGAAGGAGAGAAAGAAAAAGAAAAGGAAGGAAGGGAGACGTTACCAAACACCCCATCCTATTTCTTCTTAATATTCTTTCTCATTCTCCTTTATTCTTCCTATCTCTGTAAGAAAGCACACTGATGATAATTCACATATAGTTTGTGCAGAAGTGAGTTTTGACCAAGCATTGCCCCAGGTGGTCCTTGACCGTGAAACCTGGCAGGATCTGTTAGCAACGGTGACCAAGGCCAGGCCGTGAAGCTGCACATCCAAGAAGGTGATGCTTCAGACTCTCTCCATGTTTTTAGAAGGGAAAGACTGAGACAGTTCATACGTAGGTGGGTGTTTTGTTTTGTTTCTTAAACTAATTGTGATTCATATGCTTTTGGCACAGTTTGTTTCCATGACTTCCATTAGACTCAGGGTTGGGTTTCGGGGTATCACTTACTCGTGTGCAAACACTACACTTCCGTGGGGAGGAAAGCTTTAGATTGCAAGGGCGAGAAGAAAAGCGAAAAATCATGCCCCAGTGAGTAATAATAACTGCTAACCCGCTTGGACCTATTGTCACATTATTCTTTCTACATAATGTATATTTTACCATGTGAGTAAGATTCAAAGACTTTCAAAACCCCTTTTCTTACTTTAAAAAGTGAATTTTATGGATCATTAAGTCGGTAATTATATAAAAGCCGCAGCTATTTTGCATTGGGTATAGAACTCTTGGCAGTGCTCCCCTTGGGGATCTGCTCTACCTTTTGAGGAAAGAACTCTTTGGGCTTCCTGAGAGTCTTGAGGAGGAGAGGAAGAAAGAGCACTGGCGCAGTCCTCCAGGAGAACGGATGGGGGAGGAGTTGCCTGCGGGGCTATGCGCCTTCAGGAAAATTCTGGAACACTCAGGGAGGGGTCTGAAAGGGGGCAGGACCTGGAGGGGCAGTGGATGACACCCTAACAACCTGCTTGGTGACAGGCATGGAATGGCTCTGAGATGTACGATTTGGAGCTCCTGTCAGTAGTGAGTACTTGTCACTGTCTGAAGCGGAGCAGCCCCTACTTTGCTCCCTTCAACCATTCTCCATTTTTTCTGCTAGTTTAGACGAGGGCTAGGTCACTGCAACGGGAAACGGGATGATCCCAATAGTCTCTCCTTATCCGAGGCTTCACGTTCTGCCCTTTGAGTTACTTTCGGTCAACAGCGGTCGAAAAATATTCAATGGAATATTCCAGAAATAACACAATTCATAAGCTTTAAATTGCATGCTGGTCTGAGTAGCATGATGAAATCTCTCGCTGTCCTGCCCAGGATGTGAATCATCATCCATTTGTCCAGCGTCTCCATGTCGTCTGTGCTTCTCGCCCACAAGTCACTTAGCCGTCTGGGATTATCGGAGCGACTGTCGTGGTATCACAGTGCTGGTGCTCAAGTCACCTTGATTTTTCCTAATGAAAGCACAAGAATAGTGATGCTGATGATTTAGATATGTCAAAGAGAAGCTGTAAAGTCCTTCCGTTAAGTGGAAAGGTGAAAGCTCTCAAATTTATCACATAACATTTACTACAGTGTGCTATAATAGCTGTTCTATTTTATTTTTAGTTATGTTGTTCTTTTTTGTGCCTAGTTTACACATCAAACTTTATCATAGGTATGTATGTATAGGAAAAAAACATGGAATATATAGGATTTAGTACTACCCATGGTTTCAGGCATCCAGTGGGGGGCTTGGAACATATCCTCTCTGGATAAGGGGTGACTATTGCAGTTCAGTTCCACATCTAAGTAGTGGGCATATATGAAGAGCCAGGCTGTAGAGGAACAAAGATGAGCAAATGCACTCCCTGTGCTTAGATGGACCACAACAGTGATCTTGGTATAACCTGCCAAGGAGCAAGTGGAGGGCTACTCACTGCTGGGGTTATGGAGGGCCACTCTTACTGCTGAATCTATTGTAATGCTAGCTTGGAAATAATACGTGGTCCCCTCTTTGTATTTTTCACTCTCTTGGTGTTACAGTCCTGTCTTATTACTTGTTGCTTTTAGGGTGATCTGTACCATTTTGTAGGCATGTCGTAGATGGGATTCATCCATGTAACTAAGTAAAAGATCGTATTAACTAGCATTTACCAAGGGCATTCCATATGAGGAATCTTATCAATATTTTCTCATTCAATTCTCATGAAAACTCTAGTGAGAAGCTTCCATTATTATCCTCGTTTTATACATATGGCCAATGAGGCACAGAGAGTGTCAGTAACATGCTCAAGGTCACACAGCTGGCACATGGTGGAGCCAGGATTTGCAGCTCACATTCTGAACACCTGCCTCTAACTGAACACTGATATCTTTTCTAATCATGAGATTTAATTGCTCAAGAAATAAACTCTTTGCTGGACTGATTCATTCTGAGCAAGACTGCTGTGCTCTTGAATTCTCTACTGAAAGGTCAGGACCTTGGGATTTCCTGAGAGTTCAAGGTCTCAGGGGCCTCTCCAGAGAGAGAAGCTGGGTGTGGCCTTATGCACATAGGACAGGGCTCTTACTTTCCTCAGAGCATGGGACAAGGGGCCACCCTGTGCCCACCCTGAAGCTCTTTGGATTTTGGATCCATCAATTTTTCTTTTTAGTGGACATTAGTATTTTATTTGTTCTTGCAAGCCTGTTCTTGCAATGTAAAGGAAGCCAGAACTGTCCTCTTTCCATGAGAACCTCATCTAGCTTAGTCCTAACTGGCTGCTGGACTTTAGAAAAAAATGTAAGACAGCTGAAATATGTAAGATGGAAAACAAGGATTTCCAATTACCATGCCAGGATTTGCTAAGCATTCAGATATACTGAACCTCCAAAAGAAAAAAAAATTATTAGATGCCTGTGGTATGTAAGGTTTCCACAGTTTTCCTCTAATGTATTCACACTGACATTCAAATTCATTTTCAAGGACTTTCTATCTTCTGGTATTTATGCATGATTGCATAATGTTGATACACTTATGATTGTACAATTTTATAAAATATTAACCAAAGTTTTCTTTTCCCAGTATTTCCTTTCTCTTTTCTTTGCATTTCCCCTTAATAAGTGCTCATTACTTCTCAAACTGATCATGAATTGGAACCACCTGGAAAGTTTTTACAAATGAATCCTATCTGGGCCTCACCCTCAGGTTGAGTAAATCAGTATTTCTTCAGGCCTGGCCCAAATATGGGTATTATTGAAAAGCACTCTAGAGGATTTTAATGTGCAGCAAAATTTGAGAATCCCTGGAGTGACAGAACTTCTCATTTTCAGGGGGATTTTCATGCAAAAGCTAAAAATTCAAGGAAAACAAAGAAATATATTCTTGGCTTTTCAATTGTAACAGACTAGCAAGGGAGTAGAAAGGACACAAGACAGGCAGATGGAAGACATGGCAGAAATGAGGATGAATAATGGCAAGGCTTCCCGCAAGAGGAAAAGGTGCCTTGGACTGTAAGGCAGCCCAGAGGGGTGAAAGGAAGAACCAGAGGGGAAATGCCAGAGCTTACGTATTTTGGGGTCTTGGAGATTCTCTTAGACAGAAGGCATAGACCATACACCTGAATGGGGGACCAGGAAGGGCACTGGCCATCTGAACAGGTGCCTTCCTGGACAGACGTAGAGAGCACCAGATGCCACCTCCCTCTCTTGCCTCAGTCCCTGGGCACAACATGGGCTTCCTAGATCTTAGATGACATCCTTGGAAAGAAAGGGAGAATATTGAAATTTGGCAGAGGACGGGGAGGGCTCCCAATAGAAATTAGGTTGAATTATAGAAAATAAGAGTGCATCTTACACACCTGATTCTGACATTTGTGCACACTGCATTTGGATCTGTATTTTGGCACAAAGAATAAAGACAAAAACTCTCTTCCTTTGGCCCTTATGATTCTGTTCAGCAGCGACAGATTTGCTCTTGACCACCTAGTTTTCTTGAGTGTGGTATGTTCTTAATAGAGGCTTAAAGAAACTGTTGCTTAATAGGTGTTGTTGAAGGTTAATTAAACCAATCACCATTTTAATATTTGTGTACTCTACCAAACTGGCCAAATTCCATTTGATGGCACTACCAAGTAATTCTGGATTTAATATTCCATAATGTTATCTATTATTATTATCATTATTATTATTATTATTTTCTGAGACAGAGTCTCACTCTGTCACCCAGGCTGGAGTGCAGTGGTACAATCTCATCTCACTGCAGCCTCTGCATCCTGGGTTCAAGTGATTCTCCTGCCTCAGCCTCCTGAGTAGCTGGAATTATAAGCACATGCTGTTACTCCCAGCTAATTTTTGTATTTTTAGTAGAGATGGGGTTTCACCGTATTGGCCAGGCTGGTCTTGAACTCCTGATCTCAGGTGATCCCCCCACCTCAACCTCACAAATTGGGATTGCAGATGTGAGCCACTGTGCCCGGCCAATGTCATCTATTATTAGAAGGAATCTAACAGATTAAGAAATCTAAAAATGAATTTTGTTTATGTATTAAATAAGTAGTATATTTGCATTGACTTAATCTGAAAGAGACAGAGAGAGAGAGAGAGAGAGAGAAAGAGAGAGAGAGAGAAAGGTATGTAGTAAAAGTCTTCATTCAGTCTGGTCCCCCAGCTACCCAACTCCCTTCAGAAGCAACCAATTTTATCAGTTTCTGATGTGTCCTTCAGGAATAATCAATATTCATCAACATCAACAAACAATCAATGTTACACATCAACATAGATGTGTAAACATTCTCTGATTTATTTTTCTTTTTTCTAAAATGGCAACTAATATAAATTGATCTAGACCTTGATTTCTATATCAAGGCATGATGGAGTCCACCATTCTTTTTTATGGCTGCATGGTATATCACTGAATGCATACCTCATGATTGACTTAACCAGCCCTTATTGACAGTTTTAGATTGCTCCCATTCATTAGGTATCTAAAAAAATAATTGAAGATCTAAGATCCCCTGAAGAGCTTCAACTCCTCCTACTTCTCTAGAATTACCAGTTTGATAGTGACGGTAATGCATGAATCTAAATTGCTATTATTTTGTCAGCATTTCAGCTCATTTAGAAAGGCTTTTAATTTTATACATTAAAAGATACTTTATCACTAAATGTAATGATTTAGTGATAAAGTATCTTTTAATGTATAAAATTAAAAGCCTTTCTAAATGAGCTGAAGCAGTTTTATGGGCTTTTATTTTCCTTTTTTCATAACCCCATATAATTTTTATGTTCCCAATCCATTTTTGTTGGTCTTGGATGTCTGTTTTAGTGCAACTGATAATACTTCAATATGCTATTATGCTGCTCGATGACTTCAAAGTATAAATAAAGAACTTAGAAATACCATTAACAATTAAGTCATTTTCAATTTAAAAATTCTTATTTTGGTTAGAATCACTTGCTTCAACTGCTCAAGAAGCCTGGCTGTGATGGTTAATACTGGGTGTCAACTTGATTGGATTGAAAGATACAAAGTATTGATCCTGGGTGTGTCTGTGAGGGTGTTGCCAAAGGAGATTAACATTTAAGTCAGTGGGCTGGGGAGGCAGACCCACCCTCAATCTGTGTGGGCACCATCTAATCAGTGAAGCTAGAATATAAGCAGGAAGAAAAATGTGAAAAGAGAGACTGGCCTAGCCTACCACTGGACGCTTCCTGGGGCATCGGACTCCAAGTTCTTCAGTTTTGGAACTAACTCAGGCTGGCTTTCCTTGCTCCTCAGCCTGCAGATGCCCTATTGTGGGACCTTGTGATCATGTGAGTTAATACTTAATAAACTCCCCTTTATATGTATATCTATTCCATTAGTTCTGTCCCTCTAGAGAACTCTGACTAATACACTGGCTAAAAACAACATCTTATCTTGCAGGAGAAACACATCATGCTTTCTATTATTTATGATTTTCATAAATAAATCCTGCTTATCAGCCTCATCAGGTTGATTTTTAAAAAGATTTAAGCTATTTTCAGGTAGAATTGTTGATACCCTCTGAAATGTAAGTCCTTTTCTTTGACTGTCAGGCTGTGTTTTGAAATTCCACACTGGCATTACACAGATTAGAACTATAGAATCTTATTATTGAAATGGACATGAAGGTGACATGATCTGGCTTTTCATGACACAACACACGACTGCTGTCCTCTGACCAGCATTGTCTTTAGTTGGCAACTTTCTGGAGAAAGAAAATCACCACTCTGCTAGGGAGATCATTCTGTTTTTAAAGATTTTCCAACATTTTATACTTAAATATAATGATCTCCATTTTAATCAAAAGCACAACATATCCTACTAGTGCTCCTGGTGACAGCAGATAAAGCTAAAGACAAATGATGTGTGACATGAGTCTAAAACCAACAGAAATCTGAAAAGTCATGAAGAGGAGTTTTAAAGAGATGTTAATTTCCCTCGGATTTCATGTCAAAAATACCAGAAAAAGCATATTGTTCATATTTCTCTTTTCCTTGTCTGCTCCTTGAAATTCACCCAAATTGTCTTTGAATGCTAGGAAGATTCACTAATGTTTGAAAGCATCATCTTATTCTGAAGATAGTGACTTGACTCTATGGTGTGTTACTGTCCTTATAGCGTACAATGCTGTAAGTTAGGTCAAGGTAATGGTCACAGAGCTGGATGATTTCTAGGCAGCATTTGAACACAACATCGCTTCAACTGATAAAACACTCAAAAATCTTACCTTTTTCCAAAGGTAATATGGGCATCATAATTCTCGTGATACTGCAATTATACATGATGCTCCATTGTTTTTGAGGGTGAAGGATCCATCCTCTCTTCTTCCAAAATTGCACCTCAATTTCCCTTTGGAAAACAAAACTTCTATTGGGAATAACGCTGAGGGGACTGGTGTCCAAGGTATTTCCCATTTACCTACCATGAGGTAAGCATGTGACCCAAGTTCAGTCACATTTACCCTGTGAAAGCTGAGTGTTAGGCAGAGATTAAAAGCAATTAGTGCCCATTCATTCAAGGGTATTACCCAGAGAGACTAATATTTAGCTCTTATTCCCTCATAAGATCTGTTTCTGTAGCCTTCCTTCCCATTCTATGAGCCAATAAAATCTATTTTTACTTAAATTAGCTTGATTTGGTTTTGGTTGCTTGCAATCCAAGAACCCTCACAGTTACAATGATGAAGACAGGATGTTACGTGTGAATCATTCAGAGGCCCTCAGATGGTAGCTATACCAGGAATTCTATTTATTATGTGAAGATTTAAACTCCAACCAAAATGAAGTATTGTTGGAAGGTTAATTATGGAACTTCGCACAGCAAATCGAGTTGGAAAAAAACCTATTAATAAGCAGCTCAAAATTGCCAGGCTTACACAAATATTTTGACAGATCTATTCTTTCTGGATGGTTTAGACTCTCCTTGGGATGAGTTATCCAAGCTGTTGATACTGCTGTTGTAGCTGGGAGATCAGGAGTGGTGTCTGGGTTCTCTGGCAGATTTCGCAGTGACAGAGAGGAGCTGTCCACACAGCTTTGTCTATTTTATTTAATCTGGATCATCTGTGCTCCTGGAAGCCATTTCTAGATTTCATTCCAGACTTTGGAAACCTTTTTCAATAACTGTCTTCATCATCTTTATCAAGCTCCATAGATAAGCTCAGTTGATCTGTGGAAGCAGTGTGTAATATCCATTTGTAATTTTAATGTCTGAAAATATTTTTTTTTTGCAACAAATGAGAAGACCGACCTTACACTACTCTATCTCTAAAATCCTACTTACTTTTTAAGCATAGTAAAAATTCCAATTTTGGGGTTGGGAGGGGCAGAGTCTTACTCTGCTGCTGAGGCTGCAGTATAATGGCATGATTAGAACTCACTGCAATCTCAAACTCCGAGGCTTAAGTGATCCTCCTTCCTCAGCCTCTTAAGTACCTGGGACTACAGGTGTGTACCACCATGCTCGGATAATTTCTTTTATTTTTGTGCAGACGGGTTCTCTCTGTGTTGCCTGGGCTAGTCTTGAATACCTGGGCTCAAGCAATCTTCCCGCCTCAGCATTTCATAGTGTTGGGATTATAGGTGTGAGCCACTGTGCCCGGCCCCAAATATTTTTGTAATGTTTTTCTAGTTGACCACATCTGGAAAGAATCCATTATACTCTGACACCCTGTGCTGGGTATTTTTGTTTACATTGATACAGCACTGCTTTGTAATCTGGCCCTGATTTACAAACCCTATGCCCCCACATTGTTCCCTAGCTGGTTGAGGACATGAATTTGTTTCATGAAGCTTGCATCTCCTATGATGGTGGGCATGAATGAGTGACATCTTTTTGTACCTCACCCTCACTTAATTCAAAATTCCTATTACTAATTAGATGGCAGTCTGGGCAGTGGGGTTTAGTGCCAATAACAGCAGTAGAGGAAGCAATGTTCTGGCAGCGTGACAGAATCGGGATGTCTCAGGCTGTCATCTTCAAGCCTCTGTTGCCTGCAGATATGTCTCAAAGTATGAATTTAAAATCATGGAAATTTGAAGACTTTGGGCAAAGAATATGCTCTCCAGTTCCCTGCAGGTCTTATCTCTTCCTGTTGTCCTCTCCCCCACCCCCCGCCCCCACCCCATTTACACATTTATGTTCCTTGAAAGGCTGTGAAGACATTTGAGTTTGGACCCCATTGATGTTTCTGACCTTGCTGCTGTATGGCCACATACTCTGCATACCTGCATATCTACCTTCAATCCTCCTTATTCCTCTAGTGTATGTGTGTAAAACTCCTCAACGGGAGTGATGCTTAACTACTCACCAAAACAAACAAGTCCTTCCCTAAATCTCACTGTTGATCTTGAACCTGAGGTTGTCAAGAGAGCAAGCCCATACTGTGAAGCAATGTCAGGCTTTCGTGCTTCAGGGTCATGCTCAGCCTCGGGATGAAAACTTTCCAGACATTTGCTCCCTCAGTAATGCTCTAGTTTCCAAGGAAAGCAGATTACTTAAGTAAAAATTATATTTGCAGAAGTACTTGTGGGATGAGCCAGGTGTCCAACAAAAGTGGGGAAAGGTGCTAAGCTCTGGAAATTTTTTAGTCACCGAAGCAGACATGCAGATGTGAAGCCAAATAACAAGCACAGCTTTTGAAACTGCTTTTGCAAACTTATGACTGAGACAGTGAAAGACATTGAACTTAACTCACTCCATCTTGCTTCTCCAAGCTGTCCTTGTCATTGCTAGGCATAGGCTGAACTAACTTTGGGAGAAACTTAGTTTATAGTTTGAATAAAGACGGTAACAGCCCTTTCCCAAAGTAGACCGCCTCCTTGCCTAGGGACTAGATTGTCTTTGTAGGACCATTAGCCACAAGATTAGCAATCATGGTTTAGGAGTCAGGCAGCTGGAGGCTACAAAATTCTGAGCCTCCCTAAGCTGCTCCTAAGGTCAGTGCTTGAGATGTTTTGCAGACCCTGCACTTGATGGATCAGCTGGCACCACCCAGATCAATAAATTGGCTCATCTGATCTTGTGGTCCCCACCCAGGAACTGACTCAGTGCAAGAAGACAACTCCGATTTCCTAAGATTCATCCCTGGCCAATCAGCACTCCTAGCACACTGGCTTTCCTCCACCCACCAAGTTATCCTTAAAAACTCTGCTCCCCAAATGCTCAGGGACACTGATTTGAGTAATAATAAAATTCCAATCTCCTGAACAGCCAGCTCTGTGTGAATTACTCTTTCTCTATTGCAATTCCCCTGTCTTGATGAATTAGCTCTGTCTAGGCAGTAGGCAAGGTGAACCCCTTGGGCAGTTACACTTTTAGGAGAGCTCTGAATCACAGCCAGAGCTGTGCTCACCCTGGGATGAGCAGGCTGGGGCATTCAGAGGCTCCTTATGGCCTGAATTCCTTCCTCAAGTAGAGCTTGTCCTAAGACACCACGTTTCTATCTCAGGTAGACCCTGAGGCTCAAATAAGTTCTAAGATAGGGTAAAAAGAGTCCAGGGAAAACATGAAGAGCCAGCAAAGATGGTAGATGGCTGTGAAAAAGAGTAGCAGACATCCTCAGATGATCGCTCAGTGCCTCGGAATGATTTTCAGCAATGTGAAAATAGACACAGAGACAAAGTAGAGAGGGAAGTGAGAAGAAACCCAAAAAATAAGAGGCCATGTTATTTATTAATTTATTTTTTGAGATGGAGTCTTTCTCTGCTGCTCAGGCTAGAATGCAGTCACACCATCTTGTCTCACTGCAGCCTTCACCTCCTGGGTTCAAGAGATTCTCCTGCCTCAGCCTCCTGAGTAGCTGGGACTACAGGTGTGCGCCACCACGAGCGGCTTATCTTTTGTATATTTTTATTTATTTATTTATTTATTTATTTATTTATTTATTTTGAGATAGAGTCTTGTTCTGTCGCCCAGGCTGGAGTGCAGTGGCACAATCTCAGCTCACTGCAACCTCTGTCTCACAGGTTCAAGTGACTCTCCTGCCTCAGCCTCCCAAGTAGCTGGGACTACAGGCACGCACCACCACACCCAACTACTTTTTGCATTTTTAGTAGAGACCGGGTTTCACCATGTTGGCCAGGCTGGTCTCGAACTCCTGACCTCAAGTGATCCGCCCACTTCAGCCTCCCAAAGTGCTGGAATTACAGGGGTGAGCCACTGCACCTGGCCAATGCCGTGTTGTCTTAACACATACCATGTATTGGCTGTTGGTAAAGGAAAGCCTTTCGTAATTGTTAAAGTCAAATATTGTGTTACTGTATTTCTTTGTTAGTAATTTATATTTACATATCATCTCACCCATGGTATTTTTTCACTCACTGCCCTCTTGAAAACCACCTGTGAAACACAGGTATGGGAGTAATTGTAATTGTAATCTTTCACGGAAGGGGACCCTGGCTCTAGATTCCCTCGCAGTTATTCGAGACAGTGCAAGGGCTCAGCCCAGGCTTTCAATTCTAATCTCGGAAATAGTTTCAGTGTATTTTCAAAGTGGAGGCTAATGCCTGAATGACAGGCTCATTATTCACATTTGATTTTATCTCTGTATTTCCAGCTATGGGGACCAAGCGAAGGAGGAGGCTCTGTCTCTGGGGAATACACTCAGTGGGCTGGGTCCCTGCCCCATCTGGAGATCACAGCCCTTGTGTCACTCCCTGATTTCATTCACAGCCCTTGAGGGGACTTAGAGGGGACTGTGACATTTGCACATGCAGGGAACAAGAGTAGGCCATGCAGTTATATTTTATCCAGTGTCTCCTTTCTCTAAGGGCGATGCTATCTATTAACCACCTTCTCTCTGCCCGTGTCCCTGCTAGGTGTTGTGAAAAGTAAACACGTAAAATTTTTGAACAATTTAAAGCTACAGTAAACAACACATTTTCTTTGTGAAAGGTGGGATTGGAAGGAATGAGAGGGAATCCCTATAGACAATCTCCTAATTCTGTTAGTGTATGAACACCAATATGTGAGTTCTAATTTCATGTGCTCATAAAATTCTCATGCCAGGGATATTCCGGAATGTGAAAAGCCATCAATGTCTTTTGCCTGGACTACTACAGTAACTTTTTTTTTTTGAGACAAGATTCGGCTTTCTTGCCCAGTCTGGAGTGCAGTGGCATGATCTCAGCTCACTTCAACCTCTGCCTTCCAGGCTCAAGTGATTCTCCCACCTCAGGGATTATGGGCACGTGCTACCGAGCCTGGCTGATTTTTGTATTTTTAGTAGAGATGGGGTTTCGCCATGTTGCCTGGACTTGTCTTGAACTCCTGGGCTCAAGTGATCTGCCTGCCTTGATCTCCGAAAGTGCTGGGATTACAGGTGTGAGCCACCACACCTGCCCTGCAGTAACTTTTTATTGATTTTCTTACTCTCTGTCACTCCCTATGTGACACTCTGTTCTCCATGTAACCAGCTTTCAAAAGCTCAGGAGGGCAGTTTCCAGCACCTCATTCTTCCTGGGATGAAGAAGCCCCAGGCCTCATGAGCTTGTAAAGCCTGGAGCCCCCCAGAGCCCACCCCACCTCTCAGCTCTTTGCCAGCCACTCCCTGCCACCTGAAGGCTTCCGTCCTGCAGGACACTCTAGGCCTTTCCACACCCTGGAGCCTTTGACCACATAGCTTTATCTCCCTTCCTTGTTCTCCTAACTCTCCTCCTCTAACTACTTCAAACATTTCATTCTTTTAAAAAGTATACTTGCAGGGCACAGTGGCTTATGCCTGTAATTCCAGCACTGTGGGAGACTGAGACGGATGGATCACCTGATGTCAGGAGTTTGAGACCAGCCTGGCCAATGCAGTGAAACCCCATCTCTACTAAAAATACAAAATTAGCCGGGTGTGATGGTGGGCACCTGTAATCCCTGCTACTCAGGAGGCTGAGGCAGGAGAATCTCTTGAACTCAGGAGACGGAGGTTGCAGTGAGCCAAGATCGCGCCATTGCATTCCAGCCTGGACAACAGAAGTAGAACTCCATCTTAAAAAAAAAAAAAAGTACTCAACTCTCCCCTTTCCAGAAACTTCTTTGTCCCTTCTTTCCTCTAATAACTGATTATTTCCTCATCTGTTCCCCACCAACCTTCCCGTGCTGCTTTTGGAGATCGCCGCTTTCTTTTTTTTTTTTTTTTTTTTTCCAGACAGAAGACATTTCTGCATTACTATGGAGATCACCTCTCTTATCAGAGCTAGTTGTTTATGACTCTTTTGGATGGTGGAGTGTGCTTGTGTGTGTGTGCATGTAAGTGTGAAACAGAGAGAGAGACAGGGTCAAAGAAGAAAGCATAGGGCTTGAGGAATGGAGTAGTGACTTTTCAGAACATGAGAAATGCCAGGGAGACATGCCCTCAAAACCCACCCCGGATTTTTCTGCTGATGCCTGCAGCTTCACACTGCATTTCCCTACACCAACAACAGGTGACTAGATCTCAGAGGGTGCAGTTGTCTCCCAGAAATTCCTTCCCTTAGTGGTGACCTCCCTGAGTCAGGGACTGATTTCTGTTCATCCTCACCTCCAGTCAGGGGCACAGTGCCTGGTCCCTAGGAGAAATGTGGCTAACGCTGCTGAAGTTAACGACCTGGCAGTGCAGAAACTTTTCCTCCACCAACCTAGCCCCTTGTCCCCCAACTTTGCCCTGAGACCATCTCTCTCCTCGGCATCTGGCTTGCCCATGGTTTCTTCCAGTGCCATTTGCTTGCATGGCCTGGGCCATGTCTGACTTCTCCTGTCCCTCCACATCTGTCTATGTGGTTGCTGGGTGAGTTTCAAATGGCCCCAAGCCTGACAACGTTGAGCCAAGTCTGGATCTGTCCCCACGGTGCTCCTGCCAACATGGAGGCAGCTGTGGAGGGCCAGTTCTTCTGCCACCTGCTCTCCTTCTGTCCCGCAGCTCTGAGTTGCCTATTTATGCATTCCTTTTCCCTTCAAGGATGTTCTTGACATTGTTTAATCTAATACCTTTCTTCCCAAAATAAATCAACAAAAGGCGAACAAATCCAAAATATAGCCAAGGCTGCATTCTCCTTGTAATGCTGTGTTTTTAAAAAACAAGTCAATTGCCGTGAGGTCTTGGGTAGATTTAATCTCTTTGACCCAACGCCTGATGCCCTGATATTAAAGCCTTCGGCAGCACTGATTAAAATCATAAGCTTGCTCGGATTGCACGCTGATTGATTTTTTTTTAGGTGGGCAACAAAAGGGAATTTATTTTTATCTTTTATTTTTTTCAGCATTCATTGAGCATCAGTAATTGGTGCAGAGTATAGAGCTATAGAGTCACTAGAGGCAAGCATCCATCATCCCTAAACGCTGAAAATCCAAGTGATAAAGACTGAATTTCTAGGCGTCCTTTAAGCTGTCTCCCTACTTGTTCTTGAAAGTGTTCTTGAAAATTTTCTTTTCACCATTTGATGAAAATGTTCTTCATCAAATTTATATAGCTCACAAGTTTTTAAGCATCAAGGCAAAGAAGAATTGAAAGTATTTCTAACTCAGGGAGGTATCAGTACTGATTTGTGTGTGAATTTAAGTTACATTTAATCATTTAATTTTTAAAGTCATTGCATTAGTTAACCAAAAAAAAAAAAAAGTAAAAACTATTTCCTTTTAGCTCAATGTAGTTTACTCCTTATATGAGGAAAATAATCAGACTGGTACAATGAACAAAACAATGCTTCAGAATTTAAAGCACATACTTCATATGATTAAAAGGAAAACATCTTAGAGCATATTTGTGAATTCAGAAGTGTATCAGTATATCTTAAACTTTATACTTGTTGCTAATACCATTATAATCATTCAGAATTTCAAAAATTAAAAACATGTTTGATTTACTCGGAATCTGAGGTTCTATGTTCTAGAAAATGTTGAAAAGAAGATTGAGAGATTTTTTTTCTGGTCAAGATGAAATAACAGGAACTAGACTGACCCTACTGCTTGAAATAACAAAAAGATCAGATGAAAATATATTTTTTAAAAAGGGCACTCAATACATAGGGTACCAGATAATGAAAGCTAATGATCCTGGAAATGGGAGACGAATGAAGGGTGCCGTACCACTACCCCAACTTATTATGTGGAAGAAGTTTCTAGTCTGTAGCGTAGGGAGAGGGAACCCAGGCAGAATCTAGTGGTCTTGAGTTGAGAAGACTTAGCCGCAAGCTTGGGAAGCCAACGTTGTTAGATTTCACAGGGCAGACTACCAGAGAGGAAAGAGCTGTATATGGGAAATTCTGCAAATTTGTAGTATTCAGTTTAGGACTAATCAGTGCATAAGTTTGAGGAAACAGGCTGGGGAAAGAGCTACCTAGAAGGATTATAGGAAATAATGTCCAGAATTCACACAGAATCAAAGCTGTCTGTTCCCAACAGCTAATGTAGAGAACCATCTAATGCATTTCAGAGTAAAAATATAAATGGATTAAAAGTCGAAATGGAAAAAAATGCAATGCTAATGCTAGTTTTAAAAAAAACACACCTGGTAGTGACTAAATTAATATCAAAGTAGATTTTACAGTAAATACTATTTCCATTGATACTAAGATAAATATGATCATTTCATAATGGTAAAGGTGTGAATTTCTCAGGAGGACATAACCAGCTCTAAACATTAAGGCACCAAAGACTAAAGAGCTTCAAAAACTAAAGTCTTCAAAGACTAAAGAGCACCAAAGAGCTTCAAAATACTTAAAGCAAAATCTGTTGTAACTGTAAAGATAAAGAAAAATCCATAGTCTCTCTCTTAATAATTGGTAGAACAGAGAGAAAATTAGTAAGGCTATGGAACACTTGAACAACACTGTTATTGAACTTTATCTCATTGACACCTTATCATGCCAGTGGCTGCGGCTTCACTCAATAACAGAACACATTTGTTTTTTCAAATGTAGACAGAACACTCACCAGGTTAGACCGTATTCTAAGCTATAAAACAAGTCTCAAAAATCTGAAGGATTCAGGTTATACAAAGCATGTTCTCTTACTAACATAAAGTTAAATTAGAAAGCAAACCGAGAAAGCAGATATTAGAATACTAATTGACCCAACTAGTTCCAAATATTTGGAAACTAAACAATACATTTCTAAACAATCCATCAGTTAAAGAAGATATCAAAAGGGGAATTGAAAAGTATTTTGAACTGAATGAAGATAAAAACAAAACATTAAAATTTATGGAACACAGTTAAAGCAGTACTTACAGGGAAAATTATAGCACACTATAATTATATTAGAAAAAAAGATCTCAAATAAATGACCTCAGGTTCCATCTTTGGAATCTAGAAAAAAGAAGAGCAAGTCAAATTCAATTAAGCAGAAAGAAAGAAATAAGATCAGACTATAAATCATTGAAATCGCCAAAAAAATTAGAGAAAATCAATAAACCCCAAAGCTGGCTCTTTAAAATATATTGATAAATCTCTAAACACAATAATTAGAAAACAAACAAATGAGAGAGAGAGAGAGAGAGGACACAAATTACCAACATAAGAATTTTAAAGAATTTATTGGTATTAAAAGCCTAGTAAGGTAATATCATAAACAGTTTTATGTCAAAAATATTTGACAACTTAGATGAAAGGGACAAATTTATTCAAAGACACATTCTCATGTAGAAATCAAAAGAAATAGATTATCTTGTATAGACCTCTATTTGTTAAAGTAATTGAATATTTAGTTTAAAAATCTTCCCAGAAAGGGAACTCCAAGCCTGAAGTGTTCACTGGTAGATTCTACCAAACATTTAAGAAATGAATATTAGCTCTAACAAACTGTTACAGAAAATTAGAAAGAGGAGACTACTTCCCAATTAATTCTATAAGGCTAGCATTACTCTGATACCAAAAACTAAACAAAAAAATTTCAAGAAAGGAAAACTGCAAATCAAAAATAGTTTTCTACAAAATTTTAGTAGATCAATTCCGACAATATATAAATAGGATAATAAATCATAATCAAAAACTTTTTTAAAAAATTATTTTCAATTTTTTTTGGTACATAATAGGTACATATACTTACGAGGTACAAGAGATATTTTGATACAGGCATGTAATGCACAATAATCCTATCAGGGTAAATGAAGTGTCCTTCATCTCAAGCAGATATCCTTTCTTTGTGTTACAGACAATCCAATTATACACTGTTGGTTCTTTAAAAATGTATGAGAAAATATCGTTGACTGTAGTCACCCTGCTGTGCTATCAAATACTGGATCTTATTCATTCTAACTATGTTTTTGTACCCATTAACCATTCCCCCTTTCCTCTTGCTACTACCTTTCCCAACTTCTGGTAACCATCATTCTACTCTTTATCACCATGAATTTGTTTTAATTTTTAGCTCCCACAAATAAGCGAGAGCATGTAAAGTTTGTTTTTCTGTGGTTGGTTTATTTCACTTAACATAATGACCTACATACAGTTCCATCCGTGTTTTTGCAAATCAAATGACAGTATCTTATTCTTTTTTATGGTTGTAGAGTACTCCATTGTGTACATGCACCACCTTTTCTTTATCCATTCATCTGTTGATGGACACTTAGGTTGCTTCCAAATGTTGGTTATTGTGAATAGTTTGCTGCAATAACATGGGAGTTCAGAGCTCTCTTCGATATACTGATGTCCTTTCTTTTGGGTATATACCTAGCAGTAAGATTGCTGGATTAGATGGTAGCTCTGCTTCCAGTTTTTTGAGGAAATTCCAAACTGTTCTTCATAGTGGCTGGATTAATTTACACTCCCACCAGCGGTGTTCCAGGTTTCCCTTTTCTCCATATCCTCACCAGCCTTTGTTATTTCCTGTCTTTTATATAAAAGCCACTTTACCTGGAATGAAATATCTGATTGTAGACTGGATTTGCATTTCTCTGATGATCAGTGATGATGAACACCTTTTAATACACCTGTTTGCCATTTGCAGGTCTTCTTTTGAGAAATGTCTATTCAGATCTCTTGCCCATTTTAAATATTGGATTATTAGATTATTTTCCCTAGGAATTGTTTGAGCTCCTTATATAATCTAGTCATGAGTCCTTTGTTAGATACATAGTTTGCAAATATTTTCTCCCACTCTGTGGGTTGTCCCTTTACCTTGTTGATTATTTCCTTTGCTGCGCAGAAGCTTTTTAACTTGATGTGATACCATTTGTCCATTTTTGCTTTGGTTGCCTGTGCTTGTGAGGTATTACCCAAGAAGTCTTCAATGTCCTGGAGAGTTTCCCCAGTGTTTTTCTTTTAGTTGTTTCTTTTAGTTTGAAGAACTCAATGTCCTGGAGAGTTTCCCCAGTGTTTTTCTTTTAGTTGTCTCTTTTAGTTTGAAGAACTAATGGATTGAAAACTTAAATCTAGGACTTGATTTGATTTTTACATATGGCGAAGGATAGGGGTCTTGTTTCATTCTTCTGTATATGGTATCCAGTTTTTCAAGCACCATTTATTGAAGATACTGTCTTTTTCCCAGCATGTGTTCTTGGATCTTTTGTTGAAAATGAGTCCACTGTAGATGTTTGGATTTGTTTCTGGGTTCTGTATCCCACCCCATTGGTCTATGTATCTGTTTTTATGCTAGCATCATGCTGTTTTGGTTGCTATAGCTCTGTAGTATAATCTGGAGTCAGGTAATGTGCTTCTTTCAGTTTTGGTCTTTTTGCTTAGGAAAGTGTTGGCTATTCTGGGTCTTTTGTGGTTCCATATATATTTTAGGATTATTTTTTCTATTTCTGTGATGAATGTCATTGGTATTTTGCTAAAGATTACATTGACTCTGTAGATTGCTTGGGATAGTATGGACACTTTAACAATATTGATTCTTTCAATCCATGTATTTTCCCATTTTTTGATGTCCTCTTCAATTTCTTTCATCAATGTTTTATAGTTTTCATTATAGAGATCTTTCAATTCTTTGGTTAATTCCTAGGTATTTAATTTTGTGTGTGGCTATTGTAAATGAGATTACTTTTAAAATTTCTTTTTCACATTGTTCACTGTTGGCATATAAAAATGTGACTATTTTGTGTGTGTGTGTTGACTTTGTATCCTGCAATTTCACTGAATGTGTTTATCAGTTCTAATAGTTTTCTTGTAAAGTTTTTAGGTTTTTCCAAATGTAAGATCAAGTAATCTGCAAGCAAGTATAATTTGACTTTTTTCTTTCCAGCTGGGATGCCCTTTATTTATTTCTTTTGTTTGATTACTCTGGCAAGGATTTCCAGTACTATGTTAAATAACAGTGGTGAAAGTGGCCATTCTTGTCATGTTCCAGATCTTAGAGGAAAGGTTTTCAGCTTTTCCTCATTCATTATGATACTAGCTGTGGGTCTGTTGTATGTGGCTTTGATTATGTTTAAGTTTGTTCCTTCTATACCTAGTTTTTTTGAGGGTTGTTATCATGAAGGGATGTTGAATTTTATCAAATGCATTTTCAGCGTAATTGAAATGATCATATGGTTTTTGTCCTTGATTCTGTTGATATGAAGTATTACATTGATTGATTCACAGATGTTGAACCATCCTTGTGTCCCTGGGATAAATCCTACATGCTCATGATGGATGATATTTTTAACGTATTGTTGAATTTGGTTTACTAGTATTTTGTTGAGAATTTTTGCATCAAAGTCCATCAGGGATAATGCCCTGTAGTTTATTATTATTATTATTGTGTTTATCTGGTTTGGTATCAAGATAATACTGGCCTTACAGAATGAGTTTGAAAGTATTACTTTCTCCTCTATTTTCAAAATAGTTTGAGTAGGATTGGTATTAGTTTTTTAAATGTTTGGTAAAAATCAGGAGTGAAGCCATTGTGTCCTGGGTTTTTCTTTATTAGCAGATTTTTTATTACAGCTTTGATCTTGTTTCTCATTATCGACCTGTTCAGGTTTTGGATTTCTTAATGGCTCAATCTTGGTAGGTTGCATGTATCTAGGAATTTGGTCATTTCTTTTAGTTTTTCCAATTTATTGGCATATAGTTGCCAACTTTAAAGACCAGAATTTCCCTGTCCAAGACCCCTGGTGAGACAATAACAATGTGGATCACTGGGAATACATGCAGGACCCACGGGAGATGATAATAAAAGGAATTCAGGAATCAGTACCCCAACCCCAGAATCTTTCTAAAGCATTTGATATACAAAGGAAAAGGATGAAGGGCCTGTGAGATTCCTAGACAGACTGAAGGAGCAAATGAGGCAATATGCAGGCCTCAATTTGAACAATCCCCTTGGGCAAGGAATGTCAAAACTCTACTTTGTCACTAAATGTTGGCCAGACATTTCAAGAAAATTACAAAAGAAAGAAAATGGGGAAGACTGTCCCCTAAGTGAGCTTCTCAGGGAAGCTCAGAAGGTATATGTAAGGAGAGACGAAGAAAAGCAAAAACAAAAAACAAAACTTATGTTGTCCACCTTCCAATGAACGGCTGCAAACTCCTGTACTTCTAAAAAGAGCTCTCAGGGAGCAAAAAACTATAAAGGGTACAAATCTTTCTTTAAAGGACCCCAGATTCCATCTGGAGGACCAAGGTCCTCATTTATCAGACTCCCCAGAGAGTATGGAAGAGCAAGAGCAAAGAATCCCAGAATGGGATTTCTCCCAGAGGGAGAAAGGGCAAGATAGGTGCTGTAGATGTGGAAGAACAGGTCACTTCAAGAGAGAATGTCCTGAACTAAGAAAGGAGAAAGAAGCCCTTTCACTCATGACTTTTGAGGCAGAGTAGGGGGGTCAGGGGCTCTGTCTCTTTTATCCTGAGTCTCACCAGGAGCCCTTGATAAATTTGGAGGTGGAACCTAAACATGAGCTTATCACCTTTTTAGTTGATTCAGGTGCTGCTCACTCCTCTGTTTGTTTCCCCCATCTAATATTGTCTGCTCCTCAGAAGAACTTTTAGACTCTGGGGTAAAAGGGGAAGGATGTAAAACAAAAATTTTAGAAAGCACAGAAGTCAAATTCCAGGATTGCTCAGCTCATCTTCAGTTCTTGTTAATCCCTGAAGCAGAGACTAATTTACTGGGGAGGGATTTAATGTTAAAGTTAGGCATAAATCTACAAATTAGTCCAAGAGGATTCCTTGCCTCATTAAGTCTACTCACCACTGCAGATGAAAAATACATTAATCCTAATGTATGGTCCAAAGAAGGGAACCAAAGAAACTCTAGGTCCTTCCAATCCACATCAAGCTGAAGACCCTGGGAGAAGTAGTAAGAAGGAAGCAATACCCTATTCCACTAGAGGGCAGGATAGGGTTGAAACCTATAATCAAAGGCCTTATTAAGCCCTGTATATCCTCTTATAATACCCCATTACTGCCAGTCAAGAAATCAGACAGGTCATACCGGCTGGTACAGGACCTTAGAGCTATCAATCAAATTGTCCAGACTACCCACCCTGTTGTCCCCAGTCCTTACACCATTCTCATCAAGATTCCACATAATCATCAATGGTTTACGGTAATAGATTTGAAGGATGCTTTTTGGGCATGTCCTCTGGCTGAAGATAGCCGAGATATATTTGCTTTTGAGTGGGAGGATCCCCATCAGGGCAGAAACAACAATACTGATGGACAGTTTTGCCCCAAGGGTTCACAAACTCCCCTAATCTTTTTGGCCAGATCGTAGAACAAGTATTAGAAAAAGTTGTCATCCCAGAGCAAATATGCCTTCTTCAGCACATGGATTGTCTTCTTATATCTGGTGAAGATATAGAAAAGGTAGCTAATTTCTCTACCCATATTCTTAACCATCTGCAGTTTGAGGGGCTACAAGTCTCAAAAAGAAAGCTTTAGTATGTGGAGCTCGAAGTTAAATATTTAGGCCACCTAATAAGTTCAGGAAAGCAAAGAATAGGGCCTGAATAAGTTGAGAGAATCATGTCCCTACCCTTGCCTCAAACTAAACAAGAACTCAGGAAAGTTTTATGGTTAGTTGAATACTGCTGCTTATGGATCGACTCGTATGCACTACACAGTAAACTGTTATATCAAAAGTTTGCCCAGGAGAAGCCTGGCCATCTCCTGTGGACTTCTGAGGAAGTTGATCAAGTCAAAAGGCTCATAACCACCCTGGTTTTAGCCTTACCCCCCTAGAAAAACCATTCCACCTTTTGGTCAATGTGGATAGTAGAGTAGCTTTAGGAGTGCTTATTCAAGAATACGGAGGCCACCGGCAGCCAGTGGCCTTCCTGTCAAAGGTCTCAAATCCAGTCACTTGTGGATGGCCTCAATGAATCCAATCCATTGCAGCTATGCCAATATTAGTCAAGGAAAGCAGAAAATTAATCTTTGGAGGAATATTGACAGTAAGTACGCCCAACCAAGTTAGAACTATCCTAAACCAGAAAGCAGGGAGATGGCTTACTGACTCAAGAATCTTGAAGTATTAGGCCATTCTGTTAGAAAAAGATGATTGAACATTAACCACTGATAATTCACTCAACCCAGCAGGTTACCTAACAGGGAATCCAAATCTAAGGAGAGAGCACACATGTTTGGATTTAATTGATTACCATACAAAGATTCGACCAGACCTAGAGGACTGGATGGCACTTACTCATAGATGGTTCCTCCCAGATGACTGAGGGAAAAAGACACAATGAGTATTCAGTAATTGACAGAGAAACTTTTGTAGAAATGGCATCAGGAAAATTGCCTAACAGTTGGTCTGCTCAAACATGTGAGCTGTTTGCACTCAGCCAAGCCTTAAAGTACTTACAGAACCAGGAAGGAACCATCTATACTGATTCCAAGTATGCTTTTGGAGTGGCCCATACATTTGGAAAAATTTGGACTGAACGAGGGTTCATTAATAGTAAAAGTTAAGACTGTGCTCACAAGGAGCTAATCACCGAGGTATTGAATAATCTTTAGTTGCCAGAAGAAAGAGCTATTGTCCATTTTCCCAGACACCAGAAAAGCCTTTCTTTTGAAGGTCGAGGAAATAACCTGGCAGATCAGATGGCCAAGCCAGCTGCTGTTTCTTCTGAAATGCATATTTTTCACTTAACTCCCTATCTCCTTCCTGCTATCATAATCTTCATTTTCCTCTTCCACTGAAAAAGAAAAAACTAATAAGAATAGATGCTAAAGAAAATTCAGAAGAAAAATTAGTATATCCAGACCAGAGAGAAATTCTATACTAAACCCTTTATGAGGAAAATCCTATCTCAACTACATCAAGGGACCCATTGGGGGCCCCGGCCATGTATGATGCAATTCTCAGAGTTTATGGTTGTATAGGAATTTAAACCCTGGCCAAACAGGCTACAGATAGTTGCTGAGTATGTAAGAAAACTAATAAACATCTATAAAAAGATTACCTCTCAGAGAAAGGAATCCAGGCTTAAGGCCATTCCAAAGTGTCCAAGTTGATTATACAGAAATGCCTCCAAAAGGCCATCTAAAATATTTACTAGTGATAGTAGATCACCTCACTCACTGGGTCGAAGCTATTCACTTTTCAAATGCAACAGCCAATAATGTAGTCAAGGCCCTAACTGAAAATATAGTATCCAGGTTTGGACTAATAGAAAATATTGACTCCGAGAGTGGAACTCATTTCATCGCACACATCTTTAAAAAGTTATCCCAAACAGTAGACATTAGATGGAATACCATACTCCCTGGCACCCACTCTCATCAGGGACAGTAGAAAGAATGAATCAGACTTTAAAGAACCACTTAACCAAATTAGTCTTAGAGACTCTGTTGCCATGGTCCAAGTTCCTTTCAATTGCCCTGCTGAGAATCCGAACTGCCCCGTGGAAAGATATTGATTGGCTTTCTCCTTATGAGATGCTCTATGAATTGCCTTATTTACGTTCCACTGCTGACATTCCTACCTTCCAAACAAAAGATCAATTCCTTAAAAATTATATACTTGGTCTATCTTCTACTTTCTCATCTCTTAAAACTAATGTTGTCTTAGCACAGTTGCCACCCCTGACTTTTCCAGTGCATCAACATCAGCCTGGGGAATCACATCCTCATCAAAAGTGGAAGTAGGAGATACTTGAGCCAACCTGGGAAGGACCTTACTTAGCACTCCTAACTACTGAAACCGCAGTCCAGATGGCAGAGGATGGATCCATCACACTTGAGTCAAGAAAGCGCTGCCCCCTCCGGAGTCATGGGCCATAGTCCCAGGGGAAACCACCAAACTAAAACTAAAAAAAATTTAACTCTCTTTCATCTATTCTATTACTCTCTCTTCTTTCCTTGCTCTATTGCTGACCATCTAGTTATTAATATAACCAATAGTAACCATCTAGTTATTAATGTAACCAATATTAATGTAACCAAGGGGACAAGGAGTGTTGTCCCCTTGAACCAGAGCTTTTATGCCATAATTAGTCCAACGTTCTGTGGACCACTGAAGAGCAAGAACCAACCGCCCCAACTAGTAGTTATACTTTCCTAAAACCATACATTCATTTTACTGAATGAACAGCTTCCCCTAACTGTCAGCTAAACCAGCACAATCCTATACAGGTTATTATCTCAAACCCTCAAAGTTCTTCTTGTTCTCTAAGCCAGTTCTCTTCTTTAAGCCAGTTTTATGGTATGGGGACTGAGGTTTCAGGAACAGACTCTGTTGGAGCCTTTGATACATGTTTCATTGATCCCTCACTGCCTACACCTCCCGCTAAGCCTTCTTCCAAAACTTCTCACGTCGAAACAATTGTTCCTCCTCCATTTAATGACAAGGCCAAGGTAGCTATTGTAGAAGTTAAAGACTTAAACTTTGGAAATCGAGACAAGATATCAAGATGCAAATGCCCGGCTGGAATGGATCAAATATTCTGTCCACATGTTAAACAAAAGCAATTGTTATGCTTGTGCCAATGGCAGGCCAGAGGCCCAGATCATCCCCTTTCCACTAGGATGGTCCTCCAGTTGACCAGGCATAGGCTGTATGGTAGCTCTTTTCTAGAATCCTATAACCTGGGATGACAAGTTGTGCTAAACTCTCTCTCTCTGCTATATCCTGAAGTTCAACACCCTGCTGGTCAGCCCCCAAGGGGCATCCAGCTTCCATCTCCTGACACTAAGTTTACTTCATGTCTCTCGTGACAAGGAGGAAACTTAGTATTCCTTAGAGACCTGTAGAGATGCAGTGAGCTTAAGACTTTTTAAGAGCTTACCTATCAGTCAGCCCTTGTTCATCCATGAGCAGATATGTGGTGGTATTGTGGTGGATCTTTACTGGACGCTCTGCCAAGTAACTGGAGCAGTGCTTATGCTCTAGTCCCATTGGCTATCTCTTTCACCCTGGCATTTCATCAACCAGATGAAGGAAAAACACAACACTGTACAGCAAGAGAAGCTCCTTATGGGTCTTTCGACTCTCATGTCTATTTGTATGTAATTGGAGTCCCATGAGGAGTACCAGTTAAATTTAAAACCTGAGATCAAATAGCTGCAGGATTTGAGTCAATATTTTGGTAGGTGACAATTAATAAAAATGTAGATTGGATAAATTACATTCATTACAACCAAGTGCAGTTTATTAACCACAATAGAGATGCTGTTAAAGGAATAGCTGAGCAATTAGGGGCTACTAGCCAGAAGGCTTGGGAAAACAGAATAGCCTTAGACATGTTAGCAGAAAGAGGAGTTTGTGTCATGAGTAAAACTCAGTGTTGTACCTTCATCCCAAACAATACCACCCCTGACGAAGTATAACAAAGGCATTGCAGGGTCTGACTGCTCTGTCCAATGAGTTAGACAACAAGTCGGGAGTAAATGATCCCTTCATAGGGTGGCTAGAAAAAAGGATGGGTAAATAAAGGAATCATAGCCTCAATTCTTACTTCTCTCACAGCCACAGTGGGTGTACTCATCCTTGCTGGGTGTTGTGTCATACCATGCATCCGTGGTTTGGTGCAGAGACTAATAAAAGCAGCACTTACCAAAACCTCCTTTAACTATTCTCCACCTTATTCAGAGAAGCTTATTCTTTTTTTTTTTTCGGAGACGGAGTCTTGCTCTGTCGCCAGGCTGGAGTGCAGTGCCGCAATCTCAGCTCACTGCAACCTCCGCCTCCTGGGTTCAAGCGATTTTTCCGCCCCAGCCTCCTGAGCAGCTGGGACTACAGGCATGTGCCACCACGCCTGGCTAATTTTTGTATTTTTAGTAGAGATGGGGTTTCACCATATTGGCCAGGATGGTCTTGATCTCTTGACCTCATGATCCGCCCACCTCGGCCTCCCAAGGTGCTGGGAGAGAAGCTTATTCTTTTAGAAAATCAAGCAGGACAATTAAGCCAAGAAGTGTTAAGTAAGTTTGAAGAGAAAGAGCTTTAAGGAGAATTCAAGAGGAGGGAATTATTAGATACAACGAGTTCGAAATTTCTCTTCAAAGAATCAGTATGTCAGTATGTTCAGTTCTTAACCCTCCATTTTAAATTTTAACTTGCTTGTAGTTTCAGTAAACAACCTTCTTCACCAGTTCTAATCAGTAGTTCACATCTGTTCCCCTGGTCCCTGACTCTGTCCTGACTCATTCCGGTCACCTGCCCTGGTCACCTGCTCCAGTCTTCTCCAGTCACCTGCTTTGACCTAGGTCACCCCTGGCTACCTGCTCTGACCTGCCCGTAACTGTCCCTCCCACAAACTGCCCACTCTGCCACTCCAGCTCATACCCCTGCCTTCTTTAAAATAGCCAATCGGGGTTAGTCTAGCCTGTGCGGTCTAACCCTAGCCCATAGGGGAATGACACAGCAGTAGGGGCAACCTCCATCAGGAATAAGAACCCCTTTTCCTCCCTTGTTCAGGTGTGTGCTCATCATTGCTCCATTAGTGAGGCACACCGTTCTGTAGAAGTAAACTGCTGAGGCAATTTATCTTCAAGTGCTATTTCTTTTGTGGCATCAAAATTTTACTTATAACAAGAATGTCTGTGTTATCTTAATTAAGGCAAAGCTTTCTAACAAAAAATATCAACAGCATGATTTGTCGAAGAAAAACCTATAAATTAGACTTCATCAAACTGAAGACTTCTGGTCTTAGGGGAACAGATTTAAGAGAATGAAAATCTGTTAAATGAAAGATAGGTCGTAGACTGAGAGAAAAATATGTGCATGTTACATATTTGACAAAGTACTTGTATCCATTGTATACAAAAACTTGACACTCAATTAAAAAAACAAAAAATTAATTAAAATGATTGACATCATTTTAACAGGTACTTCAGCAAGGAAGATTTATGGATTTATTCAAACACACAAAATGATGGTCTGCTGAGTCATTAGAGAATTGTAACTCAACACAATGGATTATCACCTACACCTACCTATTGAAATGGTTTAAAATTGACCACACTAAATATTGATGGGGATGTGAACAGCTGGAACTCTCATATACTTCTGTTGGGAGTATACCATGATGTGGCCACTTTGATGAAAAACAGTTTGGCAATTTCTTCAACAGTTAAAAATATACTTACCATATGATTATCCATTGAGTTCTTATTTACTCAAGAAAAATAAAATCATATGTCTATACAAACATTTGTACACAAATGTTCATAGCAGCTTTATTTGTAATAGCTCCAAATTGGAAACAACTAAAATATCCATCGATACATGAGTGGGTAAACAAACTGATGCAGCCACACAATAGAATCTAGTTGTGCTAGTGAAAAAAGGAATAAGCTATTCATATACACAACAACTGTTACATGAAATAAGCTGGACAGATATGGAGTACCTACTCTGTGATTTCATTTACATAGAATTCGAGAAAATGCTACCTAATTCGTAATGACGGAAAGCAGATCAGTGGTTGCTTGGAAATGAGGATAGGGAGAAGGGAGAATTGGGGAGGTGCAGGAGGGAGGGGTTATCAAGGGATGCAAAGATAGTTTTCAGATGAATGAGCTTATTGTTTGATCATAGTGAGGGTTTCACAGATGTACACATACATCAAATTTATCCAACTTTACACTATGAACATGCTCAGGTGTTTTTTTTTTTTTTGTCAATTATATCTCAAGCTGTTTTAAATAAAAGGCTATAATAGAGGCTATGGATTAAAGGAAAGAACTGACATTTTTATGAACTAGAGACTTTGATCAGTGAACCCCTAAATATTAAAAATTTCTTATACCCATTACAAATAGCTAAAACAACCAAATATTAGGATCTGTTGAATAATACTTATCAAAAATAAATACACTTTCAAAACATATGGGTGAAGGTACTGTCTGTGTGTACAAGATTTGTCCATTCTAAAATGTTGCCATCTGCTAAATAATTTGTTTCAATAGGAAAAAAGAATAATACAAATCTTGACATGATTTGGTAGTGTAATAAATGTCATCAAAATTGGTTAAATCTTTTGAAAATCATCAAGTTGCCAAAAATGTGAAATGTCATTGGCTAAGTAGTCATGGTGATATGGTCACTCATACAATCAATGATAAAAATGAAATTGTTCTTTTCCTAAGAAAATGCATTAAAAAGGTCACAGTAAGTTTTGAAGCATCTGGATTTTTTAAAATGAGTTTTTAATTTTAAAAATAACCTAGGCTGGCACAGTGGCTCACACCTGTAATCCAGCTGTTTCGGAAGATGAGGTGGGTAGATCACATGAGGTCAGGAGTTTGAGATTAGCTTGGCCAACATGGTGAAACCCCATCTCTACTAAAAATACATAAATTAGCCAGGCATGGTGGTGGATGCCTATAATCCCAGCTACTCAGGAGGCTGAGGCAGGAGAATCACTTGAACTTGGGAGGCGGAGGTTGCAGTGAGCCAAGATGGTGCCTGCACTGTAGCCTGGGCAGCAGAATGAGACTTTGTCTCGAAAACAAACAAACAAAAAAAACAGATACCCCAAAGTCCGGGTAAAGTTGGCACTTACAATATTTTTTGAAAGAATGAATATAAACATAATCATTGCAGATTGAGTGTTGGATCTGGATATTTTTCTTAATGTTTACAATTCACATAGAAATTAAAAGGTAACATGGTTTATGTGAATGGAAACTACCACTGTTTGTCATATCTTACTCCTGTCTACTATAGTATTTTCAGAGCCCATAACAGTGGCTGGTAGTGATAGGTTTCAGTTACGATTTTTGAATAAGTTAATAGATTTTAGTGATTGTAAGACTGACCTAGGTACTTCCATCATTGTCTCCTGCACTTTGATAACTTGCTTCTGAGAGACAGTTGGCTTTTCTTTCCTCGATCCTTCCTCAACAAATTCCTCTATTTCCTGCAAAGAAGGCTTTCCTGCCAAGCCTGAGTTGTTCATCATTCTGATGGTTTGTCAGGAAAGCTGACAGCCTTCAGACATTGTTAAACAAGGATTCGGAAACTTGAAACACAATGTGATAGATGTCTTTCTTACTTAGCACTGGTTGCCTTTCCTGTGAAGACTCAGAGATGATTAAAATGCTTATGATCACAGAAGCTAGAAGCAAGAGAAACGACACTTGTTACAATTATTTTAGACTTTCTTTTTTTTTTGAAATGGAGTTTTGCTCTTGTTGCCCAGGCTGGAGTGCAATGGCCTGATCTCAGCTCACTGCAACCTCTGCCTCCCAGGTTCAAGCAATTCTCCTGCCTCAGCCTCCCAATTAGCTGGGATTACAGGCATGTGCCACCATGCCTGGCTAATTTTTTGCATTTTTAGTAGAGATGGTTTCTCCATGTTGGTCAGGTTGGTCTTGAACTCCCGATCTCAGGTGATCAGCCTGCCCCAACCTCCCAAAGTGCTGAGATTACAGGCATAAGCCACCGCGCCTGGCCCAGACTTTCTTTTTGTAAACTTCTTGAGAAAGATCGATTTTTGATTCTTTTCCTTGTCATATACTGTAGAGAAAACAATGTGATCTATCACACTGAGATTTTTGCGCTGAAGAAATCACAAAAATATACTTACTATCCCCAAAGCTTTGTGATTACAGCAAGGATTGATGTGTACTTTGAAATGGCATTTGATTGACCTATTTCATTTCCAACATTTAAAAAGAAAACACAAAGCCAAAAACAGATTTTCCTTTCAGTATTTCCTAATTTACAAATAATTAAGCCAATACTGTAAATTTATTAAAATAGATTTTCAACAGTAACAGATACCCTGGAGCCTCCTCCTAGGCTTTATATTGCACTGGGCTTTCTTATAAAGACAGATTTTTTAAAAATTCTATAAAATAAAAAGTACCCTTAAGGCTTAATCAAATTGAAAAAAATAAAAAACTTTTCTGAGAATGTAAATGACTTCACCTCTTAAACTTAAGCTAATTTGAATCTCACAATCAATGCATGAGTTATAGTGCAATATGCGCAAATGTGCTGCTGGCCTTGCAGCCAGCAATCACACAGTCTCTCAAGGAAACACAGGCAAATTGTTAAATAAAGAAAACAATAAGATGGGAAGAAAATTGCTCAAATGGTTTATGAATATGCTGATTGTTGGCAAAGATCGTCTGATCTCACTGTTTTATACATTGCATTATTCAGCTCAGGCTGCCATTGTATAATACCATAGACTGGGTGGCTTAACAATAGGTATTATTTCTCATGGTTCTGGAGGTTAGGAATTACTAATCAAGGTGCTGGCTGATTTGGATCCCTGGGGAGGGCTATCTTACTGCCTCGAGGGTGACTGGTTTCTTGCTATGTCCTCACATGGTAGGGAGAGTTCTAGTCTCTCTTCTTCTTCTTTTTTTTTTTTTTTTTTGAGATGGACTTTTGCTCTTGTTGCCCAGGCTGGAGGGCAATGGCACAATCTCAGCTCAATGCGGCCTCTGCCTCCCAGGTTCAAACAATTCTCCTGCCTCAGCCTCCTGAGTAGCTGGGATTACAGGCACATGCCACCACGGCCGGCTAATTTTATGTTTTTAGTGGAGACGGGATTTCTCCATGTTGGTCAGGCTGGTCTTGAACTCCTGACCTCAGGTGATCTGCCTGCTTCAGTTTCCCAAAGTGCTGGGATTACATGTGTGAGCCACTGCGCCCGGCCCTCTCTTCTTCTTATCGGGACAATAATCCCATCACAGAGTTATTTTAGTGTCTATAAATCTAACCAGTATATTCATTTTCTAGGTTATAGAAATTTGGTCTCCACTGTCAGTACATCTGGGTAATATTCTATTATTAAATGAATGATCATTACATCATTGCAACGTCCTCACCAAATTGTCACTTTATTAAATTAGGATTCTTGGTGGTAGCCAAAGGCTTGTTTTTGACACAGGTTGGTTGCTAGGATCTTGTAGGAATACATACATAGTAGCTCAGTAATTAGTTATGGCAGCACTAACTGTAATTGGCTGAATTGTATCCCTCCCAGTTTTATATGTTGATGTCCTTACCCCCGTACCTCAGAATATGACTGTATTTGGAGATACGGTCTTTAAATAGATAATTAGAGGTTATATTGGGTGGGCCCTAATCCAATATGACTGCTATTCTTATAAGAAGAAGAAATTTGAACATAAAAAAACACACACAGATCATGGGAAGATACATGAAGAAGATGGTCATCTACAAGCCAAAGAGAGAAGCCGCAAAAGAAACTGACCTGCCAACACCTTGATCTCAGAGAGCTAGCTTCCAGATTGTGCAGAAATAAATTTCTGTTGTTTAAGTCACCTAGTTTGTGGTACTTGATTATGGCAGCCTCAGCAAAACAATACGCTAACACTGAACACTAGGAAACCATCCTGGGGAATCAACATCATTGAACCTTGGAGTTGGACAGTCTGGTGCAGCGTATTTTTTCTTTTTGTAGAGATGAGGTCTTGCTATGTTGTTCGGGCTGGACTTCAGTAGCTATAGTGGCTATTTACAGGAATGATCACAGTGCACCATGGCCTTGATCTCCTGTGCTCAAGTGACCCTCCCACCCCAGCCTCCTGATAGCTGGGACTACAGATGCACACCAGGCTGGTACAGTATCTTTGACATATAAAATATTCAGGCTCCTCTTTCAGGGATAGAACAATTTTGGCATTTCATAGAAGTCTCAGGCAAGGATATTCAATTTGACCCTCAAACTGTGTAGACAATGTCCTCTCTGTGGGTATGTGGCTCTCCTGTATTCATTAGTATCTTTGGTTTCTCTTTTCTTCTGTCTCCTTTTTGGAGACATTCCTTCTACTTTCAAAAGAGAAGACACAAAACTGATTCTCAAGTTGGGCCACTTAAAGCTGCTCCCAGCTGGAGACAATAACAGTGTTTCTCCCAACTGTGCTTAGCCACTCAATGCATATGTGGACATTCTCAGTGCAGTGCACTGTGGCAAGTTATATTATGGCTCATTCAATTCATCCATAGTGTTTCGTGTGCTTACTGTGTGCCAGACACAGTGCAATGAGAATGAGACGCAAAGATGAATGAGGTGAGGCTGCGCATGGTGGCTCATGCCTGTAATCCCAGCACTTTGGGAGGCTGAGGCAGGCAGATCACAAGGTCAGGAGATTGAGACCATCCTGGCTAACATGGTGAAAATCTATCTCTACTAAAAGTACAAAAAAATTAGCTGGGCGTGGTGGCATGTGCCTGTAGTCCCAGTTACTTGGGAGGCTGAGGCAGGAGAATCGCTTGAACCCAGGAGGTTGAAGTTGCAGTGAGCTGGATCGTGCCACTGCACTCCAGCCTGGACGACAGAGCAAGACTCTGTCTCAAAAAAAAAAAAAAAAGGAAACGATAAATGAGATGCTATACCTGCCTTTACAGGGGTCAATTGCTTAAATACCATGAGGTACTATGGTGACAGTAAGTGGGAAATGATAGAACTATTCCTGTGACTATTTATCAGGAGACTCAGTGAAATCACCTGGTGTTGGATATTGAGAGAAGACTTTCCTCTGCCAACAAATACCTGTATACACTTGCTTTTGTGTCCCTTGGAGCCCCAATGTGTCTTCTTTTTAAAAGTACACCAGAATAAGAGACAAGCCCAAAGAAAGGTAAATGCATAAATCTTCTAATGGAACCAGAATTTCTTATACCTTTTTATGGACCACTCTGGATTTTATAATTGAAGAAGTTCTTTTCAATGTTCTAGGCACTTAGCATGACTCAAAAGGGCACATTCTTTGCTCTCAATGCACTGCATGCTACAATTTAGAGAAAATGGGAAACATCAAACAAAGAGCCGGGAAGAGGCAGGAGCTGTGCTGGAGGAGCAGAGAAGTGGGAGGCAAGGCAACTGAGAGCTGGTACATTGTGCACCGTCTGGGGACACACAGGAGGGGTAAGCAAGCCTGCAATTTTTTTTTTTTTTTTTGACTTTGGAAAAGGATTCAGAAGCTATTTCTTGGTTTGTGAGCTTTGCTATGGTTTCAGTTTGCCCTCAGAAGGTTGACAGTGTGGGTGGATGGCATTGTTTGATTGTAAAGTGGGGCAGCAGTTGGTGAGTGGTTAATTTAAGAGTCATGCTCTGACAGAACAACCCATGTGTCCTCTCCCATATGCGTGGGGGAAAAGAGCCAGCACTGCATTCTCCGTTGGAAATGACTCTGTGAGCTGGGATTAGCAGCTCTGTTTTGCAGAACACAAAGATTCAGAGAGTTAAAGTAAGTTCACCAAAGTTAAGCTGGGGACAGAGTTGGGATTTGAATTGAGTTTAGGCTGTGCATCTTCCACTGAAGAATGGTTTTGCTTTTATTTATTGTGATTCTTTTTTTAATGCCGAAGAGAAGAGATTCAATGGTGTTTAGCTGAGGGGAGAAAGAGAGCATATTTGTGGCCCCCCCTGCATGGTCTGTGACTCTGTCCAAATTTCCCTGGGTCAGCTCCTTCCTGGAGCTACTCCTTTCTGCTGCAGCAGCAAGGTCAGCGGGGCGACCCTCGTCCACTCACACCTGGGGCACAAGAGTCCATGTTGGAGAACCTTCAGGATGGTGGTGGGTTACCTTGGTGACTGACGGGATGTAGGGCTCTTCTTGGAGGCTTTCCTCAAACTAGGTTAGGCTGTGTAAAGAAAATCTTGATTGTTCTAAAATGACTGTTATTTTGGGAACTATGCAGACAGGTATATGGCAATTACTGACTCTGAGACATTTTCAAAGTGGTGGGATTCTGTCTTCACAGCTTTGTTTGTTTGTTGGTTTTTAAACATAGGGTCTGGTTCTGTTGTCTAGGCTGGAAGTGCAGTGGTGTTATCACAGCTCACTTTCCCCTCAAACTTCTAGGCTCTAGTGATACTACTGCCTTAGCCTCCCAAGTAACTGGGACTACAGGAGCATACCACCATGCCCAACTAATTAACAAAAAATCGTAGAGGTGGGGTCTTGCTATGTTGCCCAAGCTGGTGTCAAACTCTTGGGCTCAAGCAATCCTCCTACCTTGGCCTCCCAAAGTTCTGGAATCACAGACATGAGCCACTGCATGCAGCCAGAATTTCTTTTCAAGTGTTAACTGATATGTTTTTCTCCCAGAGTCCCTGTTACCATGTGTTCCTTCTCCACTGCTGCCTAATTTGAGAAACAGCTGGGGCATCTCATACTCATCACTGAATGGAAGGTGAGGCCGCAGCCAGAGGGAAATGAGGTTTTCTCCCTTAACTTTCAAGTTTTAAAAGAATAGGCTCTTAGAATGACATACAAAATAAAGCGGGAAACATTCCTGTGTGCCTTAGGCAATACAGTAGATTCCGAGAACACAAATGATATGAGAACAAAGCTTTCCTCTTCTTCTTTCCACTAGGAAAAAACGAAAAAACAAGCAAACTTCCTGGACAGAGAAGTGGAAAGGGAGAGAACTTGGTAAGGTTTGTAGGGAAAGCATGAGGCCCTAGTGGACCCTACGTATAGCAGTGTCATCAAAACTCAAAAATCACCAGCCTCCCCCTGGAGCCAACATCATCAATTACCAGCATCCATGTAGGAGCTAGGTAGCGTCTGACAGCCACCTGTATAGTGGAACAATGTGATCACATTTTCCACTGGCTTCTGGTGAGTATGTCATTATTTTGATAATGGTCACAACTCATTTTGACATCTGTTCAGCAGGAATCTCACATGTTTGGGACTCTGAGTCTTTTTAGTCCTCATTTGACTTAACCCAAGTGTAAAATCTCTGCTTCCATTTTCCCCAGATGGAGAGTGGAGTCTGGGTCTAGACACCTAGAGAGGGCCATGGGAAAGGAACTAAGAGTCTCTCTCTCAGATTTGGATGGGCTGAGAGGAACCAACTGCAAAGCATGTTAGGCTTTTCTCTCATCCCCCGTATCATCTGCCTCAGCACCAAGAAGTTTCCATAGGTGCTTGCCAAGGAGCCATATTTCTCCAGGCACAAGTGCAGACAGACATCATGCTGCTGAGACATTGGCTCACCTGTTCCCATTGCCCTCGGAGGGCCAGCAGAAATCTGTTGCTAAAGCTAGATTTTGGCACTAGTGCTTCAACGCTTTATGTGCTTAAAATTCCATCTGTGCATGTTCAGACATGACCAGAGTGCTTGTCAATTCTAGTTCAGCTCAGCCCTCCCAGGGCTTGGGCTCAGAAGAAGGAAGGTTTCTTCCCTCTCCCTCATATACCTACCCTGCAGAGTGAGTAGCTCTATCTGTCTCAGACCTACAGCCTGGGACTTGTTGAGAAACTTGGGCAGTTTCCTAATTCCCACCCAGTACTTACTTAGAATAAGCCAGGAGCTGCTGGAGGAGCCCTGCTGGGGGCTGGCTGAAGATGGAAGCCCTTTAGGAAAGGGTGTGAGCTGTGCTGATCAGAACTGGACTAGGTTATTGGTCACACAACCCAGGAAAGGAGTCACTGCTAGAGACTCCCTGGGACTCAGGACAAACTGTCAGCTTCACTCATGTGAGCTGAGATACTAGAATTCAAAGCTCCGGGTAACAAATGAAGGAAATGTCTAGTGGACTGGAGATGTGCCACCCACATCCCCATTCACAAAGGACTCACTGCTTATGCTACTGGAAGTGATGTCAGGGAACAGTTCTCAGCTCTCCATTCCTTCTGTAGAGCTGCCTTGCCCAAGAGCACACTTCCCTGCGCAGGGTAGCAAAATATTCCACACCCCGTTGGCAAAAGGATTATATTGACCTGAAGACAGTAGAGAAGAAGTAGATACAAGAAAAGCTCTCTGCCCTTCTCCTAATTGTCTAAAGGCAGAATATCAATTTGTGAAGATGTTTCCTTCTCCCCTTTATCAGGAAAGGAAGAAATTAACCACCAAGACAAAACTCTTGTCAGCCCAGAGATGGTGCCATGAGGCCTATCTTGAATTCAAGGATGGGAGTGGAGCTTGTTCTGGGCTTTGATTTAGGGAGGGGGAGGCAAGGAGAAGGCATTCTGAGCAGGAGCCTGGCACAGACAGGGCAAGCGGTCAGGGAGGCGCTGATGAGGTTAGCAAGGGCTGAAGAGCAGGTAGCGTTAAACCAAAGCTGGGCGAGGGGCCTCTTCACGACCCTTCCCCACCCTGTGGCTGATTTCTGTAACCACTGGCACTGTGCGCTCCAAATATTCTCATTCTTGCTCCTTTTCTGGTATGTTCCAGGAGTTCTGGCTGCTGCCATTCCCCTGTGCTCAAGCCTTCACCTCCTGCCCTTTTTCTACGTGCTCACTGCTGGGGGGGCCCAGGCATCAACGAGGAGTCCCAGCCCAGTCCCTCATCAGCAAACCTGCCTTTCTCACAGCCGGTGGCCATTTTCAGCTGCACAGATGCACTCGGCTTGTACTTCCTGAGATCAAATTTATCTTTCCCTCGAAAAAGAACTTGGCAGACTCCCACAATCCCATTATTTTTTCAGGCTCTTGAGTTGGAAGCCTTGGGTCATCTCTGGCCTTCCTTCCTTCCATTTCTTCCAACTCCCTCCCTCCCTCCCTTCTTCCCTCCCTCCCTCCCTCTCTCTCTCCTTCCTTCCTTCCCTTCTTCCTTCCTTCTTTCTTTCTTTCCTTCCTTCCTTCCTTCCTTCCTTCCTTCCTCCCACCTTCCCTCCCTTCCTTCCTCTCTCTCTTTCTCTCTCTTTCTTTCGCTTTTTTCTCTCTTTCTTTCTTTCTTTCTTTTCTTTCTCTCCAATGCCTCCTCCAAACCATCATAAAAATCATACAGTTTCTTTCTTTTTTCTTTTTCTTTGGTACCATATTTTTTCTTTTTCTTTGGTACCATACACACCAGCCCTAGGGTACCTGCCTCAAACTCAGCCTGTTCCCTCATTCTTGTGCCCCGAGAAATTCATCAGGGAATACAATCTATAATCTATCTCTCTCTCTATATAGTTCAAGTAATTTTCTTTAAAATTTGTTGTTATTCTCTTTAACTTTTATTTTAAGTTCCAGGGTACAGATGCAGGAAGTGTAGGTTTGTGACATAGGTAAACATGTGCTGTGGTGGTTTGCTGCACAGATCAACCCATCACCTAGGTATTGCTATTCTTCCTGATGCTCTCCCTCCCCAACCACAGGTCCCAATTTGTATTGTTCCCCGCAGTGGGTCCATGTGTTCTCATCATTCAGCTCCCACTTGGAGAACATGCAGTGTTTGGTTTTCTGTTCCTGTATTAGTTTGCTGAGAATAATGGCTTCCAGCTCTATGTCCCTGCAAAGGACATGATCTCATTCACTTTTATGGCTGCATAGTATTCCATGGTGCATATGTACCACATTTCCTTTATCCAGTCTATCACTGATGGACATTTGTGTTGATTCCATGTCTTTGCTATTGTGAATAGCATTGCAATGAACATACACGTGCACATATCTTTATAGAATGGAAATGCATATTTTTCAATAACCTTCTAGGTGATTCATTTGCCTTGCACTGAAGTCAGGATAGATTAGATTATGTTCCTGTAACAAATCATCCTGAAATCTCAGTGGCTTAACATAATTAAGATTTAATTTAACATTGACATGTTGCTCATGCAAATTCCAACATGAGTAGGGCTGCCTTCTCTTTCTTGTGGCTACACCACTTGGAATGTGTGGTGCCCAAGATGTTAAGACTGGGAAGCAGGAGACGAAGGGATGTTTCTAAGGATCAGGACTGGAATTGTCTAGAACTCAGTCACATGATCTGAACCAAGCTGCAAGGGAGGCTGGGAGGTACCCAGGCAGTTCTCAGGAGGAGGAAACAGTCTGCAGACCAGACGTCTGTTGTCTTTAGGATATATCTGGGTTTCTTCCTCCTTATGAGTATGGCTGTTCCCTGGCGTCCTGCAATGGCCTCCCTCACACGTGTCAACTTACTGAGTCCTTGGTTCTTAGAGCTAAAAGAGCCGGGCACAGCATTCTCTTACAGCCACAGAGGGCTGAGCAGCAAACACCTCATGTTTGTTTGTCAGAGAGGTCTCCCGGAATCTCTGTTTTACCTGCTTAGTTTGTTCTGAAATCCTCAGGATTCCCCCCCGAAGTTCTCTGGAATTTCTGCTTGATGAAAAACAGCTTTCTGGGGTTTCTCTGAAGGAAGATCACCCTACTGTGACTTTGGCTTTGGAAGATAAAATTGAGTCAAAACAAAGAAGAGCTTAGGGATGTGGACCAAATGATGCTAGGGCAGGAAATCCTTCAGACGGGCACAAACAACCATTCTGTTTTGCCCATCTTGCCTGCTGAAGAAAAACAGTTTGTACATATCCAGTATAGTTGTTATTTGTGCTCTTTAGGAAGACGGCACAGCATGACAGTGAAGGGTGGGGCTTTCTTAATAGATTGCCTGGACTTGAATCACAGGTCACTTCTTTCTAGTGGCACATCCTCGGGCAAGTTGCTTCACCTGGCGGAGCCTCAGTTTTCTCATCTGTTAAAAAGAAGGAGCAGTCATTCCTGTCTCCTTAAGTGAGGTGGATATTGAATAAATGATCACTGTGTTTAACTTAATGTAAGGCGATGGGAAGGAAGTTCTTACCAATGCTGTTATAAATCCTGGTTTATTCTTAAACTTGAACTTCTTTTCTCTTATTTTTGACAGCTTGACGATGTTGCTTTCAACAGTAAATTGAGGGCATTTACCCAAAAAATGTACTCTGCACATTTATTCTTACAGAAATTCTGTGACAAAAAAATACGGCTGCTTATTTGTTATTTTCATCCCCTATTCCTTCCTGTATCCATTGTTAAACACAATTATTGGCATAAAAGAGGTTTTTAATACCCATTTTTAGACTGTATTCTAGCCTGGGCAATAAAACAAGAATCCCATTCTCTCTCCCTCTTTCTCTTCCTCTTACTTTCTCTCTCTCATTCTTTTTTTTCTTTCTTTCGCTCTTTCTTTCTTATTTTCTCTCTTTTTCTTTCTTTCAAAAATAAAAATAAATAAAGTAAGTCCCTGCCGGGCTGCTGCCTTTTCTCAGCGAGGCCCTGCCCGGCCGGGAGGGAGTCTGACCTCCGTCTGCCAGCAGGGGCGCTGCTGAGCTGCCGCGCGGGCTCCCCCAGCTGCGGTGTAGACGCCCTGATGCTTTGTTTACACGCGCAGGGTCGGATCTGCCCGGGTCGTGGCGGACGCCTCTCCCCCGCCGGGCTCCAGCGTCCGGGGTCGAACTCAAACCTGTGCTGGCTGCGAGCCTCTCAAGCCGGTGGGCCTTCGTTTGCGGGTCCTCGTGGGGGTGGGACCCCCAGCCGGATCACCTGGCTCCGTTTTCAGGCGGGGTGGGTCTCCCTGCAGGCGCTCCAGGCCTGGCCGCGTTCTGCGCTGGAAGCCACCGCGCTGGTGGCGTCGGCCCTGGCGGGAACCTCCCGGTCTCTGGGCCCTGAAGACCGTGGGCAAAGCGGTGTCTGAGCCAGAGCGCCGGGGGGCCCGGAGAAGTCCCCGCCGGCCTGCCCTGGCGAGGAGGGCGAGCTCTGTGTCCCCGACACTTCCTGGGTGCCCTCCTCGGCCTACACCCACTGTCAACCGGTCCCATTGACACAGACCTGGCGCCCCGGCTGGAAACGCCGAGGTCCCCGGCCTGCCGGGGGGAGCTGCGCTCGGAGCTGACCCTGCTCCGCTATCTTGGCGGAACTCTACTCTCTGTCCCATAAATGTGACCGCTCCAGGTATCTCAGGTATGTGGAATCATCACGCGTGTTTATGCTTTTGTGTCTGGCCTATGTCCTCAAGGTTCACCCATGTGATACATTCGTTCCCTTTGAGGCTGAATGATTTTCCAGTGTATGCATACACCAGGATATGAGTCCGTTTTCATGCTGCTGTTAACAGACCGGGCAATTTACAAAAGAAAGAGGTTTATTGGACTTACAGTTCCATATGGCTGGGGAAGCCTCACAATCATGGCGGAAGGCAAGGAGGAGCAAGTCACATCCTACATGGAAGGCAGCAGGCAAACAGAGAGCTTGTGCAGAGAGAGTCGGGTTTTTAAAACCATCGCATGTCGTGAGACCCATTCCCGGTCAGGAGAACAGCCTGGGAAAGACCCGCCTCCCTGATTCAGTCATCTCCCACTGGGTCCTTCCCACAACATGTGGGACGATGAGAGCTACAAGTTGAGATTTGGGTGGGGACACAGAGCCCAACTAGATCAACCGTATTTTCCTTATGCCTCCATCCACTGATGGACACTCCAGTTATTTACACCTTTTGGCTATTATGAACAGGGCTGCTGTGAACATGGGTGTGCAAATATGTTGGAGACTCTGCTTTCCATTCTTTGGGGTATAGACTCAGGAATGGAATTCCCAGATCATATGGTAGTTCTATGTTTACTTTTTAAAGGAACCACCATATTTAATCTGTAATTCTTTAAAATTTTTTTAAATTTTTTAAGTTCTGTGGTACATGCACGGGATGTGCAGGTTGGTTACATAGGTGAGTGTGTGTCATGGTGGTTTGCTGCACCTCTCAACCCCTCACCTAGGCATTAAGCCTAGCAGGCATTAGCTGTTTTTTCCGATGCTTCCCCTTCCCCACCACCCTCCCCAACAGGCTGCAGTGTGTGTTGTTCCCCTCCCTGTGTCCATGTGTTCTCATCGTTCAGCTCCCACTTATAACCAAGAATGTACAGTGTCTGGTTTTCTGTTCCTGCATTAGTTTGCTGAGAATAATGTTTTCCAGCTTCATCCATGTCCCTGCAAAGGATATGATCTTGTTCCTTTTCATGGCTGCATAGTATTCCATGGTGTATATGTACCACATTTTCTTAATCCAGTCTATCATTGACAGGCTAATACGCAATTCTTAACAGGAGTCTTGGGATCTGTGACCCTCTTTGAAACTGCATGCCATATTTTGTATGTCTGTACCTATGGGCATTTTTCTGGGGAAAAATCCACAGTTCCAGCAGAAGGTATCAATGATTCTGAAAGATTAAGAACACAGAACTAGATGATATTTATAGGTTCTTTAAAAACCAATATTTTTGCTTCTGAGAACTGTGAGAGCAGATTATGGAGAGGTTAAGGAGGTTGGATTTATCCCAGTCAAGCCCAGGGAGAGGACTGAGTTTGTTGAGTAAGGAGGGGGTCTCCGGATGTACCAGAGTGGAGTGTAGACGCATTTACAAGCCCAGAAGACGACGAGACAGTGACGGAGTCCTGGATGGAGACACAGCAGGTCTAGCTGGGAGTTTCTGTGCCATGGGAACCGTGTGACCTTGGGCAAATCCTTTAACAGCTCTGGGCCTGTCCCTTATCTCTCAAATGGTAGTCATTTCTTGACTACACAGTCAAGTAAGGATCAGATGAAATTCTGTAGGTAGAAATAAATGCATTGCAAGAGGTAATGGAGGCTTGGACCCACTCATTAAATGGATGGGCGAAGTCTGGGTTTAGAACAAAACGGAAAACACTTTGAACACTCTTGGGTAAGACAGTTTACCCTGTCTGTGCCCTTGCTAGGTTAAAATCATCACTCTGCTGCTAAATGATTTACCGTTTGGCTGGCCCCAGCTTGTTCGCACCTGGCCCTGTCTGGTTCTGTCTGGGTGTGGGTGGACGGGCCCAGGGCGTCCAGACTTACAAAGATGCTGGGTCCTGTCTGAATCCCACCCCCCAGACCTGCCTTCTCCAGGCTCCCACGTGCCCTGCAGATTGGTCTGTGAGCACAGCTAGCTTCTGGGCCCCTCCAGCACATTCCAGGATGGGACCTGGAGGGGGCCAGGATCCCTGGAATAAAAAACCCAGTTTGGGAAAGGAGTGGGCCCTCTCTATGCTGGTCTCAAAGCAAGCGCCGGGGGAGCCAGCTCAGAAGAGAGCAGAGAAGGCTGTCTGATGAAGCCTGAGTTACATTTAAGAAGGGGGCTCAGAGGAACTTACAGGAAAGATGCGCTTTACACAACTTTTTTTAAATTTAAAATTTTAACATTTTATCTAAAGAAGTGGATAAAAGATATTTTTACACTTTAAGGGGAAAAAAAAAAACAAAAACACATAGTCCCACTATTGAACCTGAACCCCAGAAACCCACTTTCTCCCATTCTCCCCCAATCACATTCTCTTTCCTCCTGCATTCCTGTATAGCCTCTATCTTGAACTTCCTCTCACCCATTTTCTTTCCTATATAGTAAAAATGTGTGTGATATATGCATATGTATATATGTGTATATGCATATATCACAAGTATATGTATGTATGTTATATAATGTGCTCTTTAAATTTTTGTACAAAGATATCATCCTGCTGCTGTACTTTACCTTCGCTTTCTTTTACTCCACATGATGCCTTTTAGGTTTGTCAATATTAATGCATACAGCTGTAGTTTCGTTTATTTATATTCATTGTTGTGTAGCATTGTATGAATGTATGCTATGCAATCTTTTTTTTTTGGACACCATCTCATTCTGTTGCTCAGGCTGCAGCTCACTACAGCCTTGACCTCCTAGGCTCAAGCAATTCAGTCACCTCAGCCTCCCAAGTAGCTGGGACTGCAGGCCCATGCCACCATGCCTGGCCAATTTTTTTGTATCTTTGTAGACATGGGATTTCAGCATGTTGCCCAGGCTGGTCTCGAACTCCTGGGCTCAAGCAATCTGCCCTCCTAGGCCTCCCAAAGCACTGGGATTTCAGGTATGAGCCACGGCACTCAGTCTATGCAATCTCTTGGTGGTGGACATTCAGGTTGTCGTCCAGGCTTTTGCTGTGATAGTTTTGTATATCTCATGATGTAAGAGACTTCTGGTGGAAGGTTCTTAATCTTGGCAACATACTGAAATTACCTGAGAGGCATTTACAAGTGCTGATGCCTGGGGTCCAACCCTCAGAGATTCCAATTTGAGCAGTCTGGAGGGGGTTCTAATGGGCGCTTCGGGACTGAAAGCCACGGCTTCAGAAAGGGCTTCTCGATTTCCCATGTGTACACAAATCACCTGGGGATGCAGGTTTTGACAGTAGGTTCATGGTAGGACCTGAGGTTCTGCACTTGTGAGAAGCTCCCAGCTGCTGCTGGTCCATGACCCCATTTGAGTATTGCTGAGTCATTGGGAATCTGCCTGTTCAACTTCACCAGGTAATGCCAAGTCAGGATGGGAGTTCTGGTCATCCACACACAGTAAAAATTTACACAACTTTGTAAATTTTTGCCTAAATAGTGGATGTGATGTTATGCTCCTGGTTCTGCAGGAGAGTAAGCAACTTCTCAGAAAGATATGGTCATTTGGAAGTTCTGTATTGTGAAACGTCTGTACTTGACTCTTGACTACTTAGCTGATAGAGTTCCATATTTTTCTTTTTTGAAGCATTAAGTTCCATATTTTTCTTTTTTGAAGACATTATTTATATATTCTGGATACAAATCCATCATGTATATATTCTGGATACAAATCCTTTATATATGATCAATATATTCTCTCCATTTGTCCTTTGAAGAGAATTTTATTTACTGATTCTCTCCGTGGTATCCCAGCTGACATATTAGTTTCTAATCAGGAAGGAACCTTGCCACTGCCCTATGAGCCATTTCAGCGCCATCAACTTCTCGGAATCATTTAAGAAAAGACATATGTAAAGAGCGGACTGAGGCCAGGCACGCTGCCTCATGCCTGTAATCTCCACACTTTGGGAGGCCGAGGTGGGCGGATACCTGAGGTCAGGAGTTTGAGACCAGCCTGGTCAATACGGTAAAACCCCATCTCTACTAAAAAAAATACAAAAATTAGCCAGGCATGGTGGCAGGGGCTTCTAGTCTCAGCTACTCCAGAGGCCGAGGCATGAGAATTGCTTGAGCCCAGGAGTCGGAAGTGGCAGTGAACTGAGATTGCGCCACTGCGCTCCAGCCTGGGCAAGGAGCAAGGCTCTGCTCAAGAAAAAAAAAATTAAAAAATATAAAGTTTAAACATTTAAAAATAGCAGGCCGAGGTCATTGGACAATTGCCTAAGGCCAGGAGTTCAAGACCAGCCTGCACACCATAGTGAAACCCTGTCTCTGGGTGGGGGTTGGGGGTGGGGAGGGACCATTCGGTGCATAAATAATGAACAGCAAAAAAAATATAATCCATTCTTTTTCTTGAAGTGTGTGTATTACATACATTTTGTAATACACATACTTCATAGTGTGTATTGTAAGGTTTGTTTCTGAGGATAAAACGAAGAAACTGAGGCCAGCACCAAAATAATCCAATGCAAGGGAATTTATTCAGGCTCCCGGGTGAGGTTCCGCAGTCCAGACAGGAGGGGCCGGAGAAGTCGCACGGACTCCTCTTAGACAGGGGGTTTTATAGAGAGTGAAACAGCTTGATTGGTTG
>CAUYQU010089372.1:0-49431 GCA_963574635.1 Cheracebus regulus
TTAAAAATCATCCGATTTCCTCATACTGAGTAGCTTCCCATGTGATTTGGGTGTTGTGGACACTCACATCCTGGTCACTACATCTCCCAGCTCAAGCTGCCAATCAGGATATTTTCCCTAAAATGTTCCCTTCTCAAAATGGAAACCTCATGTTTGTTGTCAAGAAAATAAGCAATGGCAACAAAAGCCAAAACAGACAAATGGGATCTAATTAAACTTAAAAGCTTCTGCACAGCCAAAGAAACAATCAACGGAGTAAACAGTTAACCTACACAATGGGAGAAAATATTTACAAACTATGCATCCGAAAAGAACTAATATCCAAAATCTATAAGGATCTTAGACAAATCAATAACAAAATAGCAAAGAACCCTATTAAAAAGTGGGTACCTGGGCTCGGTAACTCACACCTGTAATCCCAGCACTTTGGGAGGCTGAGGTGGGCAGATCACCTGAAGTCCGGAGTTCGAGACCAGCCTGACCAACATGGAGAAATGCCATCTCTACCAAAAATACAAAATTAGTTGAGCATGGTGACACGCTCCTGTGATCCCAGCTACTCGAGAGGCTGAGGCAGGAGAATTGCTTGAACCTGGGAGGCGGAGGTTGCAGTGAGCCAAGATCACACCATTGCACTCCAGCCTGGGCAACAAGAGTGAAACTCCATCTCAAAAAGCAAACAAACAAATGAAAAAACTGGGCAAAGGACATAAACAGACACTTCTCAAAAGAAGACATACACATGGCCAACAAACATATGAAAAAATGCTGCACATCACTAATCATCAGAGAAATGCATATTAAAACCACAATGAGGTATCATCTTATACTAATCAGAATGGATATTATTAAAAAGTCAACAAATAACAGAGAGGATGCAGAGAAAAGAGAATGCTTATGTACTGTTGGGAACGTAAGTTAGTTCAGTCTCTATGGAAAACAGTAAGGAGACTTCTCAAAGAACTAAACATAGGACTACCATTAAACCCAGCAATCCTACTACTGGGTATCTGCCCAAAGGAAAAAAATCATTTTATCCAAAAGCCACCTGCATTCACTGTTTATCACAGCACGATTCACAATAGCAAAGTCATGGAATCCACCTAAGTGTCCATCAGTGATTGATTGGATAAAGAAAATATGGTGGCATGGTGTGGCGGTTCACACCTGTAATCCCAGCACTTTGGGAGGCCAAGGCAGGTGGATTATCTGAAGTCAGGAGTTTGAGACCAGCCTGGCCAACATGGTAAAACTCCATCTCTACTAAAAATACAAAAATTAGTTGGGTGTGGTGGCAAGTGCCTGTAGTCCCAGCTACTTGGGAGGCTGAGGCGAGAGAATCACTTGAACCTGGGAGGCGGAGATTGCAGTGAGCCAAGATCACAAGGCTTTTCACTCCAGCCTGGGCAACAAGAGTGAAACTCCATCTCAAAAAATATGTATATTTATAGTATATATACATCATGGAATACTATGCAGTGATAAAAAATGAAATCATGTCCTTTTTAGCAACATGGATGGAACTGGAGGACATTATCCTAAGTGAAATAACTCAGAAACAGAAAATCAAATACGTCATGTTTTCTCTTATAGGTGGAAGCTAAATAATAGGTACATATTGACACAAAGATGGAAACAATAGACACTGGGGACTCCAAATGGGGGGAGGAAAGTTGGAGGGCAAGGATCAAAAAACTACTTATCAGGCACTATGTTCACTATTTCGGTAATGAGTTCACTAGAAGCCCAAACCTCACCATTACACAGTAGACCCATGTAATAGACCTGCACATGAAACCCTGAACCTAAAATTTAAAAAAATACTTTGCCTATTGATTGTTTCATTTCTCTGTATGGCTAATTAGTCACAGAGCTAAGACTATTCTGAGGAAAAATGGGCAATTTCCCCTCTGCTGTGCCCAACCCCATACACTTTCTTGGAGGTCTTTCTTCAAATTGGGGACCATTCTACTGGTGTCCATCTCTTTGAAGAAAAGGAGAGGGAAAACCTGAAGTTTGAGGCTCTGTTTTTTTTTTTTATCATAGTCTTTTCCAACTTTTAATTTTTGTTCAATCTTATCTACTATGGCAGAAACTACCAATATCTGAGTTTTTCTTTTGGAGGCACACAATTACACCATATTTCCCATCCTGTGATATCTATGTGAGACTATGCAACTGATTCCTATCAACGTGACACATCTCAGAGACGAGAGGTGTATTACTTGGAGGCTCAAGTGTGTCTGCTATACTCTCTCAGTCTTTCTTTACACATTTCATAAATGTAGAGAGCTCTGATGTACAGTCACAAGTTGGCAGATGCCTGGATCCCTGAATGATTGCATGGAGCAGAGCCCTCTATTGACCACACTGAAATGTGGCTTGACTGGGAACTTTTTAATGTTATGTTACATTGTTTGTCTTAGCAATCAAGTCTACCCTGACCCATAATTGCCAGCTTTTTTCTCTTCTCCTCTCTTAGTCTCCCTGGCCAAATGTTTGTTGGTACTCTATTGCTGAGTCATTTATTGAATCTTCAACTGACTAACTCACCAAAAGTTACTTATTAATGGCCCTAGCTCTTTGAAGATAGGGCAGGTATACCGTTCTCCTTTGCACCTTTATTGTCATTCATGCAGTAGGTTCAATAAATAAATGTGTAAGGTGCTATTAATAAGATGTTGCTAAAATAGGTCCTTCTTCTTGAGGGGCTTACCTGAAATTGAGGAGACAAGATATATACCTATGTAAGGTAATATATGAAAAATGCCAATGGTTTGTTCAGAAAATAAGTGCAGCAGTGGATCAGAAGAGGAAGCTAATATAGAGCCTACTGTAATTAAGGAAGGGTTCACATCAGGGAGGAGAGGTGAGCTAAGCTTAATGGGCAGATAGGATTCTAAGAGGTGGAGAAGATGGGAGAAATCATAGGAAAAGAGAAAGAGGAAGCATCTCTAGAGTTGCCCAGTGACATAAGCACAATTAAAACTTGGTTGTGTACATCATTCTTCCAAAAGTGAGGTCCTAGCCCAGTTGACTAGTCAACAAAATTATACCCCTCTGCTCCTGGCATATGATACTTTCATGTACATCTTTAAAACAATTCCCCTGATCTTTCCCTATATGAGATACATAAATAAGTGCTCATTACTGATAGTATTCCCTATATGCTACATGACATGGTCTTTCCAATAGATCAGAGAGTTTTATCTGGCTTTCTCCTCCATTCTGTCCATCAGTAACTTAAGCTTGCAGTCTCATTGAATATATATTCCTCCATAATTTCTTCTCATGGCTTAAAACCGATTTTAACCATCTTTGTGTGTGTAGATACATTTATTGCAAAGCAAAGGGCTATCATCCATCTTTCATCACAGAATATGGAGAAGACTGAGACTATCTCCTAGAGCAGAGTTTAAGTACAGATGATATTAGCTGTATATAACCAAGACAGGGCTGTTGGCTTATTATGACAGACAGGGTTGGTAGTTTTCAAATGAAGAATTCACTATATTTGCTAATAAAGGCAGGCCAAGCTGATTGTTGTCCAGGAAGGAGAATAGACAAGGAGACAGCTCTCAAGAGGGTCAGTCATCAGGAAAGGAGTAGAGAGAAAAGTGTTCTGGGGTTGCAGTACGGACTCAGGAGAAGTCATCTCTGAAAGCTTTGTTTCATGTTAATTTTCAACTGGTCCCATCCTTTTTCCATTCCTAGCATTCACGCTCCCATCCAAAGTGTTTCCGTTCTTGTTATAGGAAACTTAAACAGGTGGTTTTTTGTGTTTGTTTTGTTTTTTGAGACAGGATCCCACTCTGTCACCAAGGTGAGAGTGCTGTGGCACAGTCTCGGCTCACTGCAACTTCCACCTCCCAGGATCAAGTGATTCTCCCATCTCAGCCCCCCGAGTAGCTGAAACTACAGAAGCACAGCACCACACCTGGCTAATTTTTGTACTCTTTGTAGAAGTGGGGATTCGCTACATTGCCCAGACCGCTTTTGAACTCCTGAGCTGAAGTGATCCACCTGCCTCGACCTCTCAAAGTGCTGGGATTACAGGCCTGAACCACCACGCACAGTCTAGGGAACTGTATTTGATACAGTTGTAATTGTAGGGGAAAATGAGAGAAATGGAATATTTACCCATAAAGCATAGTTATAAAATTCCTTTAAATGTTCTATTTTCTTCTCCAATATATTTGGAAACCCAATACATTAATATTCTAGATGTGCTGAATCCCCACCTCTTCTGTCTCTGAGAACACTTATGGTCCTCACCATTCATCCGGTTCTCCACAGAGTCTGCCTTAATGCTGAGGCTGACTTTTCTGCAAGTGCTGTTTCCTTCCTCAGTAGCTACCGATAGCCCTGCTTCTTGGTGATCACCCATAGACTTGGTTCTGATGAAGCCGCATCATTGTAACCTGTTTTTCTTCCCAATAGACTCTGAGCCTCCTTGATGGGAGAGATTTTCCCTTTGGACTTCCATCTCCCTGGTGAAAGAAAGGTGCCACATGGCAAATCTTCAACAAACGTTGGCTGTCTGAATGGATAAAAGCAATGCAGATCCCTTGTCAGTAGCGTCTGTGTTATACCTCCTGTGTCTGTGGTACCTGGCACTGTTCCTTGAACAGAGTTTAAGCCCATGGATGTTCTTTCAGTATGAAAATTGTTGGAATCAGTATTTAGGGGAAGAGTTATGTGTTGTTCTTTATTTCTCTATTAGTTATAACCCAGCGTACTCCAAAAAGAACTTAAAGGAAATGAACATTAAGACTAGTACTTTTTCTCAAATATCTTACAGATTATAGGATGGTTCTTTTGAACTCTGAAAAGTAAGCTGGTTTTGCTGTCACCTTTATGATTAGGTCAGAAGTCATCAGTGCTTTAGCAACGGAGTCTTGGGTGTGGTGTTTGCATGATTTCACCCAAGCATGTTCCCCAGCATGAACAGATAACTCATTTATAAGGGAGAGAACACATGATTAAATGAGGTTTTTAACATCCTGTCACAACTACATGTTTATCTGGACTTTCAATAAAAAATGAATGTGTCCTCAGAGTCACTTGTCTGTTTTAGACACATTTCTAGCAGCACTTTGAACTTTCTTTAACACATCGCACACCCCTTAAAAGCAGAGCCCGTGCTTTTGGGCTATGTGTGCAGTGAGCGTCTATAAATCAGCAATCACTTTCAAATTTATGGGATTATAAGGCCAGGTCATCCCATGCACTCAAAGCTGAAGTCCAACTCAAATAAAAAGTTTTCTGACTTAAATCACAAGTGCCCTGACTGGTAAGCTCACAACTTTCTTTCCTAACGTCTGGACTTTTTTTTCTTTTCTCAATTTGGCTATTCCCCCTTCCCCCGTTGCCCCATCTTTCTCATCTCAACAAAATCATCAATTTGCCAAGTAACCACGGTGGAAACTTCATTAGAGCTGCTGTATTTTACTGTAAATATCACCCACCCAGGGCATCCAGCTGCGCAGCGCCAGATGTGCTTACCTGGCTGACCACCAGGCTCTGCTGAGCCATCGCTCCTAGGAGGACATCTTCACCTCTGTGAGTTCATCACATCGAGAGTAGCTCTTTCCAGAGACTTCTGTTCACGACAGAGAAAGTCTGTCTTGCTTTGTGCTTTCAGTTGTGTGGCCCACGTGCTGGAGCTGCAGCTGCACCACAGTCTAAGGGCAAACAATTAGGCTCTGCCGTGTTCTGTGGTCTATGAAGTGAGGTTCTCCTTCTGTCCTAATGAGATGAGTCCAGGCGACTGCATAGCACTTTAGGGTGGGTTGAAGTGAGATCTGGCAGCCTCTCCGTTCCCTTTTCTGGTTTCGGTTTTCCCATCTCTTTACCCACCCAGGTTTCTCCCAACCCAGTCTTGGTACAAGTTGAAGCTCTAACCCTCAGTATCTCAGCATGTGGCCTTATTTAGAGATATGGGCTTTACAGAGGTAATCCAGTTGATATGAGGACATATGGGCGAGCCCTAATCCCATATGACTGGTGTTCTTTTCTTTCTTTTATTTTATGTTCAGGGTTACACGTGCAGGTTTGTTTTATGGGTAAACTCATGTCGTGGGTGTTTGGTGTACAGAATTATTCCATCACCCAGGTACTAAGCATAGCACCTGACTGTTCTTTTTCTTCTGAACCTCTCCCTCCTGCTACCCTCCTCCCTCAAGGAGGCCTGAGTGTCTGTTGTTCCCCTCTTTGTATCTCTGTGTCCTCATTATTTAGCTCCCACTTATAAGTGAGAACATGAAGTATTTGGTTTTCTGTTCCCACATTGGTTCCCTTAGGATAAGGCCTCCAGCTCTATCCGTGTTCCTGCAAAGGACTTGATCTCCTTCTTTTCTTATGACTGCATAGTATTCCATGGTGCGTATGTGCATATTTTATTTATTCAGTCTGCTGTTGATGGGCATTTAGGTTGATTCCATATCTCTGCTATGGTGAATAGTGCTGCAGTGAACATCTGTGTGCATGTGTCTTTGTGGTAGAATGATTTCTATTTTTTTGGGTGTAGACCCAATAATGGGATTGCTGGATCCATTGGTAGTGCTGCTTTTAGTTCTTTGAGGAAGCACCACACTGCTTTCCACGATGGTTGAACTAATTTAGACTGGTTTTCTTATAAGAGGAGAAGAGACGCAGAGGCAGGTGTGCAGAGGAAAGAGGATGTGATGACAGACAGGAAGAAGATGACCATGTGGCTGGGCGATGTGTCTGCAAGCCCAGGAGTGCCAAGCACAGCCAGCACACACCAGGAACTGGACGAACGATCGGAGAGAGGATGGCTCTGCTGACACCTTGATTTCAGACTTCCAGCCTGCAGGACTGTGAGAGAATACATTTCTGACATTTTAAGCTGCCTAGTTAGTTGTTGGTATCTTGCTGCAGCCCCTACAAAGGCGTATTCCTCTTTTTCTCCCTTTCTCCTCACAGCAGCTGCCTTAAAACTCAGGGTCATTCCACGGTCATGCTCCGTTCAAGCTGCATTCCAAGTGGCAAGTTTTTCTCTCCTTGTCCTCCAGCCCTCACAACTTATCAGACTTTGTCCACTTTTCCAATGCCTCGGTGTCTTTAGACTTCTTCAGTAATAGTGAAGTGACAACAATAGCACTTCAGTGCATGGCTGCTGGGTCTGGGTCCAGGTTGTACGTAACATCCACCAGAGGTCTCCCAGGAAAAATGGTTCCCGCTGGTTCTCAAACTGGAATCTGCAGTTTCTCTAAGAGTTTTCTTTCTTGAGACAGGGTCTTGCTCTGTTGCCCAGGCTGAAGTGCAGTGATGCAATCACAGCTCACTGCAGCCTCAACCTTCTGGGCTCAAGCAATTCTCCCACCCCAGCCTCCTGAGTAGTGGGAACTACAGGTGCATGCTACCACGCCCAGCTAAGTTTCTAATTTTTTTCAGAAATGGGATCTCACTACATGGCCCAGGCTAGTCTTGAATTCCTAGACTCAAGATCCTCCTACTCCAGCCTCCCAAAGTACTGGGATTACAGGGATGAGCCATTGTGCCCAGCCACTCCTGTGTTTTCATTTACAAAACCATCTAAAAAATTGTTTATTAGTCTAACAATTATGAAATCAAAACTTCTGTTTTACAGTGATTATTACAAGCAAATATAATTTTTAAATCCATTTTCCTCAAACACTTTTCCTCCTTAAAAGGGGGCTATTTGTTTCTCAAAATTAAGAGACGATGGTGCGAAGGTCAGAGAGGAACAGGGCTGAGAGGCCGTCGGTCTTACCACTTGCCTATTCTAATCCTGAGCTGGATTTCATTCAATGCCGAGCCAAATTTGCCAGCTCATCATTAGCCATTTCATGTACAGATACATTTGCATGAGGTTTTTAGAACACAAAAAAATGGGCCAGGCGTGGTGGCTCACACCTGTAATCCCAGCACTTTGGGAGGCTGAGGCAGGTAGACCACAAAGTCAAGAGATCAAGACCATCCTGGTCAACCTGGTGAAACCCTGTTTCTACTAAAAATACAAAGGTTAGCTGGAGTGGTGGCGCACACCTGTAGTCCCAGCTACTCGGGAGGCTGAGGCAGGAGAATCACTTGAACCCGGGAGGCCGAGGTTGCAGTGAGCCGAGATCATGCCACTGCATTCCAGCCTGGCGACAGAGTGAGACTCTGCCTCAAAAACAAAACAAAACAAAACAAAAAACTGCTCACCTGTCTTTTTATCAACTGAAACAGTCTTTCCAAACAACACTCTCTTTTCCCCTATCGCACCTCATGGAGCAAACACGCTGTGAGCAACTTTTAAAATCAATTATTTAGAATCTTGGAGGCTGGAAGAAGGAGCAGTGAAGCAGAAGTCCCCTGGAGTATTTTGAAGTAAACACCAAATTATAAATGAAGAGCTCTTTATAAATAGGTTGTAGGGGCAGGAACAGGGACGGAGTGCATGGGCTGGACGCCAGCCCCTGGCTAACCTTCGGGAAAACAACTTCCCCAGCATGAGTCTCAGTTCACCTGCTGGAGATCTCGAGGGATCATGCCGCTGTCTCTGAAGGTCTAGTGGAAAGGTTCTCTGATGAGCTTCACTGTGGATGTATGTGTAGGGGAAGAGTTCTCTTCTCCAGGCCTGGTTTCCACCATCAGCGCATCATCAACACCTAATGAAGATTTGCTGTCTCTGCTCAGGCTGCGGAGAGGGAGGGTGGGCCTGAGCAGGAGGGGAGAGTGGGAAGAGATGCCTTGGGCGTGCAGGAAGCCCTCTCCAGGCTGCCTTCCAAGGGCCTGATTTCTAGCTCTGCCATGGCCCATCCAGAGGAGAGGGCTTCATCACCTGCTTGGAACAAGGCTTAGGCCAGGAGACAATCTGACAAGGTATATGAGGTGGACCTGCTGGGTGCTGTGGCTCATGTCTATAATCCCAGCACTTTGTGAGGCTGAGGCAGGCAGATCACCTGAAGTCGGGAGTTGGAGACCAGCATGACCAATATAGAGAAACTCCGTCTCTACTAAAAATACAAAATTAGCCGGGCGGCGTGGCGAATGCCTGTAATCCCAGCTACTCAGGAGGCTGAGGCAGGAGAATTGCTTGAACTTGGGAGGTGGCGGTTGCAGTGAGCTGAGATCACACCACTGTACTCCAGCCTGGGTGACAGAGTGAGACCTTGTTTCAAAAAAAAAAGAAAGAAAGAAAGAAAAAAAAACTATATTCAGTAAGCTTTCATTTCTTCCAGATCAGGCACTCTCTCTTCAGAGGCAACCAATAATACATTCTTCCACATATTTTTCTATGCATCAGCAAAGATATTTATGTATCAGTAAACATATATGCTGATGTTTACATGACAGAATACCATACCCAATATTTGTGATCTTGCTTTAGTCACTCAACACACCTCAGTGCTCCTTTTTTTTTTTTTTTTTTTTTGATATATAGTTTTGCTATTTTAACCCAAGCTGGAGTGTGCACCAGTGCGACCTTGGCACACTGCAGCCTCCACCTCCCGAGTAGCTGGGACTACAAGGCATGTACTACCATGCCTGGCTAATTTTGTATTTTTAGTAAAGACAGTTTCACTGTGTTGGCCAGGCGGGTCTCAAACTCCTGACCTCAAGTGATCTGCCCAGCAGGCTCCCAAAGTGCTGGGATTATAGGCATCAGCCACTGCGCCCCGTCCTTCAGTGCTCTTTTGATCCCTTTATAGAATGATCCAACTTATTTAAAAAAATTTCATGTTACGAGTGCTGCAACGAACATTTTCCACATGGATTTCTTATCAGATGTGCAAGTTCATTTGCCAGATATATTCCTAACAGTAGTGGAACTGTTAGATCAAAGGCATATGAATTTTTTATTTTGATAGATATTGACAAATTGCCCTCTAAAGACAGCATGTGGATTTATATTCCCTGCCTCTCTGCTCTCTTACCAGTGATGTGCATTTTTCAACTTTCTGATCTTTGCAAAATGTATAAGTAAACAAATGTGTCTTCTGTGATTTTCTTGCTTCCAATCATGGTCCTTTTGATTCACTGTTCACCCTGCTGCTGGGGTGTGAATCCAGTCCTGTAACTCAGCTGTAGAAGATGCTTCCATCGCTCCTCACTGTCCTTGGGAGACAGTTCCATTTCCTTGACTGGCTTGCAAGGCCTTCGTGTTTGGGGTCTTATGTAGGTCCCATACTGTCATCTCTCACCTCTTGCTGCTCACACTCCACATTTCAGCTACGCTGAATTACTCAGCCTGCTCTCCCTTACCTCCTTCCAGACCTCTTTCCTGTGGTCCTCCTGCCTAAGAATACTCTCCACTGCCTGTCTTCCCTGCTCTGGCTCGCATTCATTGTTCTATTTTTGGCTTAGATGTGACACCTACTAGGTTATAGCAGGGATGCACTGGCTGCCTCCATGGCCCCCATACTTCACCTTTTAAATTACGCAACACTTGGTACATCAAAATGGTATGTAATATACATGTAAGTTATGATGGATAATCGTAAAAATAAACCTACATATCTCAACTGCTCCTGAAGAAGCAGATGGCTGCCAGCACTGTATATGTGCTGCTTTCCTATCCATCACTACTCTTACCACACTGGGTGGTATAGCAGCTATATTTGCCTCTGTTTTCCACTGGTGTCTCAGTCCTGGGAAACAGGTTTGGAACTGACTTGTGCATAGTGGTATTCCAAGGCCATGCATCGGACCTGATAAGTTGCAGTCACTTAATAATATTTTCAAGTTGAATGTAATAATAGAAAGGGGACTTTTTTTAAAATAGCTAGGCTCTCAGAAAGCAAGTCAGTTATTAAGAACTTATCATGAGTTCATGCTGTACATTGGGTCATTTTTCCAAGGTCAGAGATCAAGTTGTGTAGCTTAAGCCTCCTACTCTGGCTCCTTTGGTGAGGCTAGTCTGCTGTGACTTTTCTTTTGCCTTTTCTTTTTTCTAGTTTTTGATGGGTGGTATCATTGTTTATTTTAATTTTCCAGTTGTGTATCAATAAGGCTGAACAGTTTCTGAATTACCAGGAATCTATCCTAATATAATTGCAAAGTAAATGAGCTTACTCTTCCGTGGTAATAAGTAATTCAGTTCCTGTCCAAAGCTAGAAATGTCATTCGTGACACTGATTTCACAAATTAAATGCTATCATCTACTTGAATTAAATAAGGAAACATATCACTAATGGAATTTAGATTAAGATAATAATAGTAACACTAATTTAATAAGGGCGGAACTCATGCTAGGCACACTGTAGATTTTTTTTGCTGATCTTTACCATTATCGTTCAAAGATAGGAATGGTTATTTCCATGTTCAGGTGAGGACATGAAGGTTTAAAGGGCAAGGGTTGAACCAACGCCACTAAGCTTGGACATCAGAGAGCCAGAGCAGGCATCAAAGTCTGTATCTCCACAGACCCAAGCCCTTTCCCTCATATCACGAAGCATCTGAAACAGCATAACTAAAGAAATAGCACAACACCTTTAAAAAGTGTTTTCCTGGGCCAGGCACAGTGGCTCACACCTGTAATCCCAGCACTTTAGGAGGCCGAGGTGGGTGGATCATGAGGTCAGGAGTTTGAGACAAGCCTGGTCAAAATGGTGAAACCCCATCTCTACTAAAAATACAAAAATTAGCCAGGTGTTGTGGCAAGTGCCTGTAATTCCACCTACTCGGGAGGCTGAGGCAGGAGAATCATTTGAACCCAGGAGGTGGAGGTTACAGTGAGCTGAGATTGTGCCACTGCACTCCAGCCTGGGGGACAGTATAAGACTATGTCTCAAAAAAAAAAAAAAAAAAGCAGTTTCCTTATTTTTTTCTTTAAATTTACCCTGATCTATCACTTTAAAAATCATTTTGATTGTTTTTAGATTATAATCTTTACTATTTTTTTTAACGTGTTGGATACTTACTAAAAAGAGTAGAATAAAGTAGTATATTATTAATAATAAGTGCTAAAAGGAAAAATAAAGCAATGTAAGGGAATGGGAGGGGACAAGCCTGGATGTTTCTTTAGAAGAGGAGTTTGGATTAGCTTTCTTTGATAAGATGATCTTTGAACAAAGACCTCAATGAAAGGAGGGAGGGAATCTGTCGAGATACAGGGGGTGGGGCGGGTAGAAGGTGGAGAAAGAGGGTCCCGGGCAAGGTGCACCTGGCTTTGTGTGCATATTCGTACCTAATTTGTAGCATATCCCAAGCTATAATATTGCTGTTTACATTTTAGAAGAGATTCTCCTCCATTTTATGAAGCTTATGAATTGAAAAAGTTTTCTGAAGTCTTCCAAACAACTGATTTCCCTTTACTTTCAGACCCCTGTTAGATATAGTGAGCCCCAAGTTTCTCTTCAAAAAATCAGTATGTCAGTATGTTCAGCTCTCTTATTCTTTAATTCTCTATTTTAAAGTTTAACTTCCTTGTAATTCTAGTAAACAATCTTCGCCACCAGTTCTTATCAGTAGTTCACATCTGTTCCCCTGGCCCCCGGGTCTATTCTGACTCATCCCGGTCACCTGCTCTCCTCACCCGCTCCTGTCACCTCCTTTGACCTAGGTCACCTCTTGATACATGCTCCGACCCACCGGTAACCATCCTTCCTGCCAAAACACCCAGCCTGCCACTCCAGCTCAGACCCCTGGTCTCTTTAACAATAGCCAATCGGGATTAGTCTAGCTTGTGTGGTCTAACACTAGGCAATAGGGGAACAACACAGCAGCAAGGGCGACCCCCATCAGCCATAAGTACCCCTTCCCCTCCTCGTCCAGGTGTGTGCTCCCCATTATTCCATCTGTGAGCTGCACCCTTCTATAGAAGTAAATTGCCTTGCTGAGGAAATTTATATTCGAGTGCTACTTCTTTTGCAGCATTGAAAATTCTACTTACAACACACCCAAGGGCAAGCTGCACCCTTGCCTGCTTCCTGTTGACTCTGAATGAGGAGAAGTTTGCTCAAGCAGCCACTCCCACTCGTGAAGCTCAGCAGAGAGTGGCTGATAGGGGACTTAATGAGACGGCACCTGTGAAACCCAAGCAGATGCATGAAAGCTTATTGCTATTTTGGTTTCGTGTAAGATTGAAAGTCAGGGGCACTCAGCATGGTTATATTTATCGAGCAGAAAGATGTAATTCCCTTGTGTATTAGAAATAAAGGTCCCATTCAAAGCGCATATGTATTTCTATCTCTCCATGCCTGCTGGGGCCTGTTATACCAAATACGACATGGATGGTCTCAGCAGACAGAAAAACTCCACGGAGTTCTATCTGGGTAGCAGAAGGCCAGCAAAGGCAGATGTCCAGGGCCTGAAAGTGGCACCAGAAAAAGGGTAGATCTTCACACAGGATGGGTGGAGGAGAAAGGAAGGAAGCTACTTAGTTGGAAGCAAAACAAACCCATCCAGTATGAAATCATACAAAGAAGGAAAAGAGTTCACAGTGCCAATTCGAGAATAAGTTAATGCATATTCTAGCAAATTAGCAAATAAAACAGGATGAGAAATAGTGGATCCAGAAGGATTATTAATGAAAAGAACCATGACTTCGGGTTGCTAGGCTCCAGCTTGAGAGTCGCCAACAGGACTAGATATGTCTGGTTAAGGTGGGTGGAAGCTGTCTACATGTTCACAGTCATGTCTGCAAAAATAGAATTGGGATGATGAGCAAAGCCTGAAGGGAAATAAGCTGCTCTTCTGCTCTCTCTGTTCCTCGTGCATTGCTTCAATTTAGCTTTACTAACCAAGTACCGACCTGCAGAAAGATGAGTGGTGTTTTCTACTCATTAATCATTGAGGTGCTCTCCCAAAGAAACCGTCTGTCAATAAGACACATTTGGAATGACGACAGGAGACCACAGACTATTAAACAGTGGAATGATGTGGACTTTCAGCTGACTTTCAGGGTTTCAGAGGAGAGCACATACAACAAATACCTTTCTTCTAAAGACTCTGGGACCCCCACACTGCTGAATAAATGTCTCTGTGTGTGTGTGTCTCCATCTCTCACTCTCTGTCCTGCTCTGCAACATTTATGAAAAACTTGTGAAAAAATTGTGCATGGTTATGGATTCTCAAATCAAGTTTCCCATGGGTTATTATTCAGATAAACTTAGCAAGAGAATCTTATTGGTGATAATAATTATGATAATGAAAGTAACTTGCAGGCTGAGTGTGGTGGCTCATACCTGTAACCTCAGCATTTTGGGAGGCCGAGGTGGGAGGATTGCTTGAGCCCAGGAGTTTGAGACCAGCCTGGGCGACACAAGGAGACCTCATCTCTACAAAAAAGTGAAGACATTAGCTGGACCTGGTGGTGCACACCTGTAGTATCAGCTACTTGGGAGGCTGAGGCAGGAGAATGGCTTGAGCCCAGGAGGTTAAGCTTGCAGTGAAACATGTTTGCACCACGGCGCTCCAGCCTGGGCAACAAGTGAGATCCTGTCTCTGAAAGGAAAGTAACCTCCAATATTTGCATAGGTCATTATGATTCATATTTAGTCCCCACAAGAACGCTTAGGTAGTACATATCCCCATGTTATAGATGAGAAAGCTGGCTTAGGCACACGTTGCCAGAATTTGGTAGCGGTCAGCAGAGCCATCCTAGGGAGTGCCAGGTCTGTGAGGGACTGGACCCTTCATCTCCCTCTGCTTTCCTCTCTGCCCTGGCCACAGAAGAGCACCAAATACAGGCTATCAATCCTCACTGTCTTCACAGGGATGCCAAATGTCCTGTGCTACTAACATACTTTCCACATGTGGAACTCCTATGGCTCACAGCAGTTGGGAGACAACGACATTGCTGAGCAACCGACTGCTCTGCTGCTGGTTTCAATAAGCAATGATGAAAAAGGACCCATCAGCTTCTGAGGTCAGCCTCCCAGAAGACAAAGCCTTTGTTTCCAGTGTGGAATCCAGTCCTTGAGGATGCCAGCTCTGTGTCTGCGCTTCCTTCTGCACCCCACTCTTTTTCTCTTGCCAAATAGAAACCTTTTGAACTAGTATTTTTCAAAGTACTCAGCAGAACGTTCCAGAAGATGTTAGGCAATGGAATGTGGAGAGGGTGGTGGGAGGATTTGGTGATCAAATGAACTTGAGAAATGCTCTTGAAGATTTATATGCACACTAGTAGAATAAAGTTTCTGAGGAATTCCAAAGTGAAGAACTATTTAATTTGATTTAATGGTTCAGATTGTCTTTTTCCCCCTCTGAACCCTATCCATGTCTAGTGGAACATTACCCATTATTGAATTGTATAATTACACAACCCTCCAAAATAATATTAGAGCAAGGCCAGGCACGGTGGCTTATGTCTGTAATCCCAACACTCTGGAAGGCCAAGGCAGGCAGACAACCTGAGTCAGAAGTTCAAGACCAGCTTGACCAACATGGCAAAACCCAGTCACTACTAAAAGTACACAAATTAGCTAGGCATGGTGGTGTGCACCTGTAGTCCCAGCTACACGGGAGGCTGAGACAGGAGAATTGCTTGAACCTGGGAGACGGAGGTTGCAGTGAGCCAAGATTGTGGCATTGCATCCAGCCTGGGCGATAGAGTGAGACTCTGTCTCAAAAAAAAAAAAAAAAAGACAAAATAATATCAGAGCATAGAATGGTCTGGAAATGCGTAGCTTCCTGAACATGACCTGGCATACAGTAGGGCTTATAGTTGTTGAAAATTTTTTGGTATAAGTCAATGCACAGTATTTATATAAAAGAATGAAACTATAGTCAATTAAACAACCATGTGCATTTGGCACTGCTGTTGCTCAGGGGTTCTCAAATTTTGTTGCAATTAGAATCACCAGAGGGAACTTTAAAATTTTTGATGCCCATGCTGCACCCTAGACCCATTAAATCAGAAATTGTGGGATTGTAGCAAGGCATCAGTATTTTTAAAGTTCTACAGGTAAGTTTAATGTGCGGCCAAAGTTGATAACAAAAGATATGAATAATTACCCAATGGCAAAGAGCAGATATGAGACTGAGAAGAGTTTCAGGTGGGTGGGCGGGGGAGGCGTTGATATGCAGCACTTCAAAACTGTCCATGAATTTATGAAATCCGTCCCTGTTAAAACCAAGATAAATGCTAGAGACTTAGCCTATAGTTTTACCATAAATCAGTACATGTGTTTCTAATATGCATGCAAATTGGTTTAATTATACACAAAAATTCTGGTTTCTGTAGATTGCAGAAGGCTGAAAATTGGACGCTTGTTGCGCCATATGGCAATTTGGTTCAAGGTGGACAAACACAGGTCACAATGAAAGACACTGAAGAGCTGGCTTGTAAAATGGGGTTTTGTCGATAGGGAACACAATTGGTTTATGAACCAATTTCTATGCTGAATATTCTGGAAAATGTTCCCCTTCCGAACTACTAGCCCATCGTGGATACATACTAATGGCAGCTGAATGCTAAAGCTCAGGTGATTTTGATTCAGGGAAGTCATGAGGAAAGAGGAGGCACTTAAGATGGACTTAGCTCTCTCAAGGAAGAGTAGACCTTAGTGAGGCCACGTAGAGAGTCCTGAGTAGTCAGGAATAAGTAAGAGTACAAATAATAATAGCTAGACTTTACTAAATACCAGGCTATATTCTATGTGTCAGTTACTTCATGTAATCTTCACTTATGAGAGAGGTACTGTTATTATCTCCATTTTCCTGGGGAGGAAGCTGTGGGGATTCAATGAGTTTGTATATGCAAAGTGCTCAGCACTGTAGCTGGGATGTGACCAACACTCAGTAGTGGTGGCTCCTAATATTTGGATCATAGAATGTTAGAGTTGGCAGAGACCTTAGAGATCATTAGTGAAACCCATCATTTTACTTCTTAAAAATGAAACCAAACGATAATAATAGAGGATTTCAAAATCTAGAATCTGCCTGAGATCTGGCTGTGATCCAACGTCTAGGGTGCTGGTAAAATCCCGTCCACCAAATCCCTCCTTACAGATAGCACTGTTCTTGGCTCCTGATAGCTGGAGTCCCTCAAATAGAGTCCCCACAGATCCTTTAAGCCGTGACCACAGAACAGCATTTCCTGACCACCTGCTTTGTGTCACCCTGAAATGGAGGCTCTGACTGACATGAAAATGGGGAAGGAACATTCTCTTTCCCCAAATGTCCACAAAGAGATCCAATTTTAGAATAACTAAGCATAAACGGGACCCAGTGGCTTATGCCTGTAATCTCAACACTTTGGGAGGCTGAGGCAGGCAGAATGTTTGAGCTCATAAGATCGAGACCAGCCTGGGCAACATGGCAAAATCTTGACTCTACAAAAAATATAAAAAATAGCTGGACATGGTAGTGTACACCTAAGTAGTCCCAGCTACTTAGGAGGCTGAGGTGGGAGGATTGCTGAGCCTAGTAGGTGGAGATCGCGTCACTTTACTCCAGCCTGGGCTATACAGCTATACCTTGTCTCAAAAAAAAAGAAAAAAGAATAATGAAGCATAAATGACTAGATATGTCACTTACCAAGTGATATAGGAGTCAGCTCATTGTGTATTCATTCACTGGGCAACTATTTATGGAATAGGGGTTAACACTTACTGAGCAATCACCACGTGGTAGATGCTGTGTCTGTTGTAATGTGCCTCGGAGGTCCTGCTTCTTGAATGAATGATTCCAGCTGCAGGGAGAGCTGTTGGCAGGCAACCTTCAGCTGTCAGCCCCCTTCAGAGGATGCCTTAAATAAAGAGAGCTAATTTGCCCAAGGATACACCTACCACACATCCCGGGGTTTCTCTCATACAATGACTGATTGAAATAGGGTGGCATGGAGGTGATAACAGCATAGCTCTCTTGCCCTAACTCAGGACAGTTCTGAAAGATCGTCTCATGTTCAGAACTACCTGCAGGGTTGACTTGGCTTTCAGCCCATCCCATTCCCGTTCCCAGCACCTCATTCATTTATATGTTGGACATATATTCAACATATGCTACACCATGTAGACTCCACCTCATGTTCATAATGCAAAAGATGTCCTCACAGATGAAAAGAATCTAATAGAATATTAATATTAACTTCTTGCGTGGGCTTCTGCTGAAAAAAAGGTAGAGAAACTCTCATTAAACTGTCATTTAATAGAGACAAATAATAGGAACTGAACCATATCATAATAGATTAATTAATTCTCCCAAAACTAATTGAAAAAGGAGTTGTCAATAGATATCATCACTGGAACCTAATGGTTTAATTTGGCAGACATCCCAGATAACATTTGGGGTCTATCTGTGTGGGATAAACCTTGCTGCCTTATTCTCCAGGAATGAATATGTAGGTATTCCAAGTACAAAGGCAGAGTCAGCTGAATGCTTATGTAAGCGTATTATGAGGGCTGTGGTGTACTGTGTGAATTAATAGCATAATTAATAACACAAGTCTACATATAAATAATGGATAAAATATATTTATCTCAAAGTATTTTAGTAAAATAATAATATTCCATGTCTTAAAAAATACATTTTATGAGGGAATAAATGTTTATTACTATTATATGATTTATTGATAATTTTTTCTAATGATTATGTTTAGGGTAAACTGACTTTTATGTTTTTGCCCAGTTTTATTTTCATAGTGAAGAAGTAAGAAGAAATAGTCAAGTAATCCAAGGTGGAGTGAGAAGAAATGGCCATTTCATATGGTGTTCTGGGATAAAAAATCTACAATCAACAAAATGTGATGCTCTCTGTTCTTAAGAGGTGTCACGTCTTGTAGTTTAACTATGCCTGCAATCTATGCATTTTACCACCAGAGGAGATAAGGAATCACAGTCCCTTGGAAGCTCCTTAGCATACAAGCTCATAAGTAAATACTTCCATTTTTTTGATTCTAGATAATTCACTTTCCTCTAAATAATAGTCATACATTCTCAAATTTTGAATGAATTATATACTTCCTAAAATAGAAAAATTAGCTATTTTTAAGCAATCTATTTAAAGACAGTATCTTAGAAACAGGGGTCAACAAACTTTGTAAAGCAGATACCATATAAATATCTTAGGCTTTGTGAGTCATATGATTTCTGTTGTAACCACTCAATTTTGCCAGGTAGTTGAAAACGGCCGTAGGCAATATGTAAATGAATGAGTACCCTATTTCAAGAAAACTTTAATTATAAAATTAGGCAGTGGGCTGGGTTTGGCCCATGGGCCATTATTTGCTGATCGCTGACTCAAGATTAAGTATTACAAATTCAATTGCCTGCAGTAAAGAGGGCTCTGTAGAGTCCGTGACAAATTAGGGAGCACATATTTTGTTTAATAGCAAACTCAGCTCTAGCTGATAGTGACCAGGCAGAATGTGAGCCTAGCATGGCCAGATCTTTCTATTTTTCAAAAACAGATGGAAATCTGAATTCTTACATATTTGCCTATTTTTAAATTTTGGTAATTAGTTCAGACACCACCACCACACACACTTTGGGTACCAGCAGAACAACCGCATAGACCCCCTTTGCCCCACTGAGCAGTGTCTGCTGCAGAGCAACTTTTAAAAATTAACCAGTGTGCTGAAGGTAGATATGGAGATTTCTATCATTGTCTTTCACATAGGTAAAGGGAATCAAAATATTTTACCCCAAAATATATCTCTTCAACCTACTTTGAAATGGCTACTGCAGAGCTGGCAAACGAAAGGGCCTTGCAAAGCTGTTAAAAGAAAATTTGCATCTGTAGAGAATCTCCATTAACAGAACCAGGCTCCTGAGATCTAGCAGAGATTGAGAGTCTGACACCTTTAAAAGTCTAAAAAGAAACATTTACTTTTGAGCGAGTCTTTATCTGTGTAGCAACACCAGCTCTGATAACCAAGCCTATTATTTTCTCCCTCCCTTAAACTGTCCCGCCACTAACTGTTTTTGGGGCGGGAACTGAGTTCTTATTCTTTCTTTAATTTCCAGATAGTAGATAATTTTCTGTATTGTTGGGTGGGTCTTCATTCTGAAAGCTCCTGTATAGACATGCTAAATTGTATGCCTTTTCTGTTATTAATCAACCTGCCTCATGTCGGTGATTTTTTTTTAGTGAACCTTTAGAGGGCCAAGCGCCTATGGCTCCTACATAAACGGTTACTTAGCACTGATTAAGTGGGAGGCACTATTCTAAGTGCCTTGTCTATATTAGCTCGTGAATTATCCTCACAACAAACTTGTAAGGTAGGTGCTGTTACTGTTTCACCCTGGGCAAAGAGCGGTTGAGTAACTTACCCAAGGTTACACAGCTGAGGTGTGCAGAGCTGGGATTTGAACCTAGGCAGCTCTAAGGTAGAGTCTGTACCCATAACCCACTAGGCTGTAACTTATTGGAAATAAGTTGGAAAGGGGTCTTGATCCCCAAGAGAGGGTTCTTGTTTCTTGCACGAGAAAAGAATTCAGGGTGAGTCCATGGAATAAAGTGAAAGCAAGTTTATTAGGAAAGTAAAGGAGTAAAGAACGGCTACTCCAAAGGCAGAGCAGCGGCACTGGCAGCTTGACTAAGGACACTTATAGTTATTATTTGACTATATTAAACAAGGGGCGGATTATTCATGAGTTTTCTGGGAAAGGGGTGGGCAATTCCCAGAACTGAGGGCTCCTCCCCTTTTTAGATCATATAGGGTAACTTCCGGATGTTGCCATGACATCTGTAAACTGTCATGGCACTGTTGGGAGTGTCTTTTAGCATGCTAATCATTATTAGTGAATAATGAGCAGTGAGGACGACCAGGGGTCACTTTTTTTTTTTTTTTTGAGTCTTGCTCTGTCACCAGGCTGGGGCGCTGTGCTCACTACAATCTCCACCTCCTGGGTTCAAGCGATTCTCCTGCCTCAGCCTCCCGAGTAGCTGGGATTACAGGCACATGCCACCCCCTAGTAGCTGGGATTACAGGCGCCCGCCACCATGCCCCACTAATTTTTTGTATCTTTAGTAGAGATGGGGTTTCACCATGTTGGCCAGGCTGGTCTCAAACCCCTGACCTCTGACCTCATGATCCACCTGCCTCAGCCTCCTGAAGTGCTGAGATTACAGGCCTGAGCCACCACGCCCAGCCCAGAGGTCACTTTTATTGTCATCTTGGTTTTGGTGAGATTTGACCTGTGTCTTCACTGCATGCTGCTTTATCAGCAGGGTCTTTATGACCTGTACCTTGTGCTGACCTCCTATCTTATCCTGTGACTTAGAATGCCTAACCTCCTGGGAATGCAGTCCAGTAGGTCTCAGCCTCATTTTACCCAGCCCCTACTCAAGATGGAGTCGCTCTGGTTCCAACGCCTCTGACATTAATTGTCTCCCTTCCAGGGCTGCTGTTCAGTCTTAATCTTGCACTAAACTACAGCAATAGAGAGAGAAAAGGAGACTCCTGTCTTGCTTCTAACTGGAAATTGGCCTCAGGGTCAGGGTTTCTTCCCAATCATCTTATCTTCACAGCCCACGTGTGGACTCTGTGGCTTTGGGGAACGTCGTGTCTGAGATGACTGCATCACCTATGGCAGAGGTAAACTCTAGCAAACGTCAAGTTGAAGGTTTGGATCATCCCATCTCTTCTGTGTTTATATTTTATTGTAATTATTTTTCGGTAAAGCCTACTGCTCTGGAATTTGGATTAATTCTACATATGATATTTAGTTTAATTATCCATCTTGCTTTTCTAATTTGTTCTAGCAAGCCCCGAGAAAATGACTCCGGGTATCTGTGGGAAGATTTCTTTCTTAAAGCTACAATAACCAAATGTAAGAAAAGGCCATCAAACAGAAACTAAATTCCTTTCAAAGGACAGTAAGAATTCACGTCTAAGTTTGCTCAGTTGAAATCACAGTTTTGAAAGAGAAGTGGACATTTTTTTCTCTAGCAAACTTAAAAGAAATGACAAATAAGGTGCATGTGTCACTTCGCTAAAATGCAGCTATGAGTTTTGCTGCTGATTCTTGAAGATATTCTGAAAAGTAATTTCAGCTGCAAAGGAAATGCAGGAGGCAAAACAAATGATAGTCTCCTTTTTCCAAAAATGCGAATACCTCTGGGAGACCAGTGCAGCTCTCAGTCATACACAACTTAATATGCCATACTTTAGGCAGCAATGTTTTCCTTCTAATGCCCGCAGAAGCTAGACTCTGCTGGGAAAGGACAGTTTGAGAACTCTGGGGTCACGTGAGGCTTATGATGATAATGGACGTAGTTTTGTAACAGAAACAGCGTTTGCCTGGAACTGTCCCAGTTTCAAAACTGGAAGTCTTGTATCCCAGGAATGCCCTCCGTACCAGGCAAACCAGGATACTCAATGATCCTAAGATCACAGGCAGCGTTTGTGATTGTCTGTCTAGTTCCTGCTCTAACTTCCCTCCCCTCCTCACTGTCTTCGCTGCTACTTACAGGTGTGACCCCACAGGCTCTGAATACCCTCCTCAGTGTTTTCCAAACCTCCTTCATTGTAGGAATCACCCGAGGGCTTGCCAAACCTGGATTCCCAGGCTCCACTTTTGGTAATTCTCATCCAGACGTTTGAAGTAGGTCCTGAGAGTCAGTAGATTCACCAAAGCCGGGGGAGTCTTATGATTGGAGAAGTTTGGGAAGCACTGATTAACCTACGTTCAAGGGATATGAAAGTACCTCTAGTTCAAGAACCAGGAGACTCAGCACAATCCACACTCACCTGCCCCATCTGGCTTGGCCCCTGGGACAGTCAGAGGTGTTCGAACCAGAACAACTTCATCTTGAAAAGGGGCTGGGTCAAATGAGGATGAGACCTGCCAGGTTGCATTCCTAAGAGGTTGGGCTTATTCACAGCACACGACACAGGTCATAAAGACTGTAAGGCCAATAGCCTCGCTGGGAGCTGGATGGGCAGCACCCACACCCTCCACACCTGATAACGCTGTTATCAGCAAGCAGGATGTCCTACTCAGCACCTGCCTTCTCCATGCGGGCTCCCCACACCCACTTCTGCATTCCACCCCCAGCCCCACACTCAGCACTAAATCATGCTCTCAGCCCTGCCAAAATTCAAAAAATCCCGCTGAGAGCCTGACCAACGGCAGCTCGCCAAGTCCGGGTCCAGTCTCTCTATGGCCAATACAATTGCCCATGCTTTGTTTCCCCACTGATCAATCTATTGCCTTCGCCTGCCCACCTATCAATAGCCCCACTGGGCTACCAATGGCAGCTCGCCAAGTCCAGGTCCAGTCTCTCTGTGACCAATGCAGTTGCCCATGCTTTGTTTCCCCACTGACCAGTCTATTGCCCTCACTCCCTATAAAACCCCACGCCCAGAACAGCCGGGTGTGACTTCTCTGGCCAACCCTTTCCTGGATCATAGAACCTCACCTGGGAGCTGAATAAACTGGAATTTCATTTTTCTTTTACTGATCTCAGTTTCCTCATTTTAAATTCGACAATAAGCCTTACAAGGACCCTGCTGTAAAACAGGATGTGGTCAAGAAGCCAGACAAAACCCACCACAACCAAGATGGCAACAAAAGTGACCACTGGTCATCCTCACTCCTCATTATAGGCGAATTGTAATGCATTAACATGATAAGAGACACACCCACTAGCACTGTAACAGTTTACAAATGCCATGGCAATGTCTGGAAGTTACCCTATATGGTCTAAAATGGGGAGGAACCAGCCCAGAGCAGGGGTTCAGGCCCATAATCCCAACACTTTGGGAGGCCAAGGTGGGAGGGTCACTTGAGATCAGGAGTTCGAGACCAGCCTGGCCAATATGGCAAAACGCTGTTTCTGCTAAAAATGCAAAAAATAGCTGGAAGAATCCTCAGTTCCAAGAGAAACCCCTGCCCCTTTCCAGGAAAACTCATGAATAATCCACCCCTTGTATAACATATAATCAAGAAATAACCATAAATATAACCAGTTAGCCCTCGGGGCCACTCTGGCTATGGAGTAGCCATTATTTTATTCCTTTACTTTCTTGATCAACTTGCATTCACTTTATGGACTCATCCTGAATTCTTTCTTGCATGAGATCCAAGAACGCTTTCTTGGGATCTAGGGATCGGGACCCCTTCCCAGTAAAAGCATTGCTAGCAACCTGGTTTCCAGGGAGGTCCCCACATGCTTAGGAACTGACCCCTGAATCTTTATCCATGGGCTGACCTTTCCTGCCTGCTGACAGAGGTCTCTGGTTCTTCCTGCTTTTCTGAATGTCTGGAAATAGCTTATTCTGAGAGTTGCCATATTCTGTCCCTATACTCTAATGGAGCCTACCGCTCTCAAGGTCATTGCCCTGTGCATGTAACTGCCACATCTCACCTCTGCTTGCAGCTGGGGGTTTCTTCTCTGTGGGTCTCCACTGTTCCTGGCCTCTTCTAGCTTCTCCTGTAGACTGTGTTTAATGCTTTTCTTTCCAAATGTTTTAAGAGAGTCACCACAATGAGAAGGATGCAAAAGGCAGAGATACTGCTTAAGGGTGTGAGCCCCTGAGCTGACTACTGAGGTTGAACTCCAGCTGTGTTATTTTGGGCCTCAGTTACTTAACCTGTAAAATGGGGATAATCATAGTATTGATTTAATTACATTGTTGGCAGGGTTAAATGAGAAGATATCTGTAAAGCATTTAGCATGGTGCCTGACACCTCTGAAACTGTAAATGTTAGCTATCATTCTCACTCTTTTTGTTACTAGTGCTCTTATCATCATTAATTGTTATTATTATTTTTACTAGGAAGTAGGAGAAGGGTATAGAAGATAGGGCAGGAGAAGATTCTTTATCTTTTTAAAAATTTTGCTATAGAGGCTGAGTGCAGTGGCTCATGCCAATAATCCCAGCACTTTGGGAAGTTGAGGCAGGAGCATCACCTAAGCCCAGGAGTTTGAGAACAGCCTGGGCAACATAGACCCCCATCTCTACAAAAAATCAAAAAATTAGCCAGGCATGGCGGCATGTACCTGTAGTCCCAGCTACTTCGGAGGCTGAGGTGGGAGGATTGCTTGAGCCCAGGAAGTCAAGCATGCAGTGAGCCATGATCACACCACTGCATTCCAGTCTGGGCCAACAGAGTAAGACCCTGTCTCAAAAAACAAACAAACGGCCAGGTGCAGTGGCTCACACCTGTAATCTTATGTTGGAAATAGATGCTCGGTGCCGCAAAGAAAAATTAGCACTGAAGGCCGGGCACAGTGGCTCACGCCTGTAATCCTAGCACTTTGGGAGGCCAAGGTGGGTGGATCACTTGAGGTCAGGAGTTCAAGACCAGCCTGGCCATCATGGTGAAACCCCATCTTAAAAAAAAAAAAAAGAAAAAGAAAAAGAAAAATTAGCACTGTGACAAAGGATCTTTCGGTAATGTGATTTTTACTTCCTGCATTGCAGGAAGGGTACTCTCACTAGCCATCTTGCCACAAGAGTACAATGAACAAAGGAAAACACACATATTTATTCTTTATGCATTTGGAGTCATCCTTACTGCTGTGTCTGATCTCCGTTGGCTAGAGCAAGACCTCACAATCTAAACTAAAACCCGGTTGGCTAACAACTTAACACTTTTCTAAACAGGCAAAAGCAATGGAGAGCTGGGACATACCTGTGAGCACATCCAGCACAGATATCTAGGTTAAAGTACAAGGATATAGAATGTACTACATGCCTGTAAGCATGGCATGTTTAACAGCTACATAGGATAGGGCTTAACAAAGTTATTAGCACATTTATTCTTTAACAAGACACCAAACTTTAAAAAGGAACTTTTCTACTTCCCACATCTTAGCACTTTGGGAGACTGAGGCAGGCAGATCACTTAAGATCAGAATTTCAAGACCAGCCTGGCCAACATGGTGAAACCTCATCTCTACTAAAATTACAAAAATTATTTGGGCATGTGGTGGCATATTCCTGTGGTTTCAACTACTTGGGAGGCTGAGGCACGAGAATCGCTTAAACCTGGGAGGCGGAGGCTGCAGTGAGCCAAGATCACACCGCTGTACTCTAGCCTAGGTGACAGAGCGAGACTCTGTCTTAAAAAAAGAAAAAAAGCAGCCAACAAAAATTTGCCAGGGGCTTTCTCTGTACCTTGGAATTTGAAAGAGACATCTGCTCTTCTTCATCTGCTCATCCTTCCTCACCATACCAAAAGATTACAGCAGCAGTAGTTTCAAAATGAACATCAGGATATCTGATATGACCACTGAGTGGGAAGAATTTAATTTCCAAACACTTCTAGAAAATTCCAGTGATACTCTCATGCATTTGATTTTTGCTTAGAGAGCGAAGAATGTAAGCTAAGATTACTTAGTATAGATATATTGGAAGGATGGGCGTTTTGAGGGATGGTCTATAAATCCAGCCTCCCTATATGTTGTGAAATCCTAATAGCCAACTCACATCTGAATTTTAGGAATATAACCCATTGCTGTGACAACCATTAATGATATCATGTTTTGCCCCAACTCAGTGCATTGGAGTACTCTCCAAAGGGAAACACATTTACATGAATCAATTTATCTTTCATCTCATATCAAAGAAGCCAATCGGATTATTTTGCCCAGCAGATCTATTATTAAAAAAACAAGTTGGCCTTTTAGCTCCTACCTATAGATGAACAGCATTCATCTTATTTATAATACTAATATGAAAGGCAAGGTCTTCTGCAGATGAAAGAAGACCAATTACTTCAGCAGTACATTTCAGACAGGTACATCCATAGGCCAGCAGTGACTATTTTTCCAGAGTTCTCTCGGCATGGAAGGGTTAGAACAGAGGAAATTCCAATTGCACTCTCAATTCAACAGCCACTAAGTGCATGGTTTTTAGCAATGCATATTTTTGACTCTAGGACTTTTACATGCAACACCTCAAGCTTTCCAGCAGCGGCCGTGTTACCAGTGGTGGAATTCATACAAATCTGCAGCAAACACTATCCTTGTCTTCTGAGAGGAAAGAATTTGGCCGAGGGGCAGGAGTAGGTTTAAAGCAAAGGGAAAGACTGTGGCAAGTTTTAGAGCAGGAATGAGAGGTTATTAAAATGTTTTAGAGAAGAAGCAAAAGGAAGCAAAGGACATTTGAAAGAGGGCCAAGCTGGCCACTTGAGAGGCCAAGTACCCCATTCAGCCTTTAACCTGGGGATTTATACATTGGCATGATTTGGGGGTTTTCTTTTCTCCTCCCTTGATCCTCCCCTTGGGGCAGCCTGTGGCTCAACCACCACATGCACGGTGTTGCTCAGCACTTGGGAGGGTGACTGCATGCATAGTTTTTTTTACTGAGGTTGTACGCATGCTCTCTCGGGACAATTTTCCCTTACCAGTCGACGGTCCCCAGATGAAGGTCATATTCCCGCCACTTTGCCTCTTAGTGTGCATACTTGAGCCCACTTGTCCTGAAATCTTGCTGAGAAGCTGCCGATCCTCAGCTCCAGGTATTTTCTCTCTATGGGGAGCCTAGCTTTGCCTGGTGCTGGCTGTGACCAATTATCATTTCAGAGAGATAGTTTAACAACTGCCTAATCATCACCTGATGATCACCTGACACTCCTGGGGTGCCCTTTCCTGCCCTGCTCACATCTGCCTACCTACTCTAACAGTAGAAACATCCCAACAGCACACTGTAGTTTTCGTGTGGCAGCTAACTTTGCATAGGCATTGCAGATTTAGATGGGCAGAGCTCCACATGTGAATTTTGTCTGAGACTTTAAGGTTAGTAAAGGAGGTCAGATGTTTCTCCTCCCCTGGGACTCCCATGAACTCAAAATCTCACAGATGTTTCATTAAAATGACAGGCATGTTATTTTGGTTAGAGATGTGCTTCTTTAAGGAGAAATGAAAGCATCTCAGCTTCAGGAGTGATAAGACTATGTGCCCTTGACCACGTTTCACGGCATGGAAACAAACACTCCCTTCAAGGCAGTGAGTCATAGCTCTGTTGGGGTCCATGTTGCTCCTAAGAATCCTTTAAAAGCTGAGCATGGTGGCTCACGCCTGCAATCCCAACAATTCGAGAGGGTGAGGCAGGAGGTTTGCTTGAGTCCAGGAATTTGAGACCAGCCTGGGCATCTAGCCATCTCTCCAAGAACTAAAAAATTAGCCAGACATGGGGGCACCCAACTGTTGTCCCAGCTACTTAAGACACTGAGTGGGAGATTGCTTGAGCCCAGGAAGTTGAGGATGTAGTGAGCTATGATTGTGCCACTGCACTCCAGCCTGGTTAACAGAGTGAGATTCTGGCTAAAACAAAACAAAACAAAACAAAAACTTACTTGTTTGGGTGCCTTTGGTACTGTTCACTCAGATGATATCCACACTGGCCTCCTTCTCCTTGGCAGTCCTAACCAGTACCATAGCACTTTAGCTCGTAAAGTATGTTAGTGAAGTGTCCACAGCTAAACCAGAACCTTCTTGAAAGACTGTGAGATGTCCTTTTCGTCTCTCATCGCTCCTATAACTCCAGTGGCTGGCCGAGTGTGGTGTCTCACACCTGTAATCCCAGCACTTTGGGAGGCTGAGGTGGGCGGATCACCTGAGGTCAGGAGTTCGAGACCAGCCTGGCCATCTCTACTAAAAATACAAAAATTAGCTGGGCATGGTGGTGGGCGCCTGTAATCCCAGCTACTTGGGAGGCTGTGGCAGGAGAATAGCTTGAACCCAGGAGGCAGAGGTTGTAGTCAGCCAAGATCATGCCACTGCACTTCAGTCTGGGCAACAAGAGAAAGACTCTGTCTCTAAAAGTAATAGTAATAATTCTAGTGGCGGATGAAGAGGAAGATGAAGATGATGATGATGGCAGTTTAGCAGCAATAGTAGCTAACATTCATGGACTACCAAAGCTGATGTTCAACTGTTTTCACTGAATTTCTCACTTCATCCTCACAAGAATGCTTTGTGGTACAGATGAAGAGGCTGAGGCTGAGAAAGGCTAAATGGCTTGTTAAGGTTGCTGTGGGGTTGAATAGTATCTCCCCAATATTCATGTCTACCCAGAACCTGTGAATGTGACCTTATTTGGAAATAGGGTCTTTATTAAATTTAAGATAAAGTCATACTAGGTTAGGTTGAGCCCTGAAACCAATGACTGATGTCCTTAGAAAAAGAGGAAAACGTGGACATAGAGACACAGAGGATGCACAAGGGTTAGGAGGCCATGTGAAGACAGCGGCAGAGATTGAAGTGACGCCGCCACAAGCCAGGGAATGTGAGGGATTGCTGGCAACCACCAGGAGCTAGAAGAAAGACGTGAAACAGATCCTTTCTCTAAACCCCCAGAAAGAACCAACCCCAATGACACCTTGATTCTGGCCTTCTAACCTCCAGAATTGTTAGAGAATGAATTTCTGTTGTCTTAAGCCACTCAGTTTGTCACAACTTGTTACAGCAGCCCTACCTGACTGATAATAGTAGTTTCATAGATACTTGGTTGACTAAACCGACTTGGGTGGTGTATTAGTCCATTCTCAGACTGCTAATAAAGACATACCCAAGACTGGGCACTTTATAAAGGAAAGAAGTTTAATTGACTCACAGCTCCACAGGGCTGGGGAGACCTCAGGAAACTTACAATGATGGCAGAAGGAGAAGCAAACACATCCTCCTTCACAGAGTGGCAGCAAGGAGCAGTGCAGATTAAAGTGGGGGGAAAAGCCCCTTATGAAACCATCAGATCTTGTGAGAACACACTATCATGAGAACAGCATGGAATAATAGTCCCCATGATTCAAATACCTCCTCCCTCCCATGACATGTGGAAATTATATGAACTACAGTTCAAGATGAGATTTGGGGCCAGGCACCGTGGCTCATTCCTGTAATCCCAGCACTTTGGGAGGCCAAGGCAGGCAAATCACTTGAGGTCAGGAGTTCAAGACCAGCCTGGCCAACATGGGGAAACCCTGTCTTTACTAAAAATACAAAAAATAACTGGCCATGGTGGCACCTACAGGCCAGCTACTTGGGAAGCTGAGGCAGGAAAATTGCTTGAACCTGGTAAGTGGAGGTTGCAGGGAGCAGAGATTGCGCCATTGCACTCCAGCCTGGGTGGCAGAGTGAGAGTTTGTCTCTAAAAAAAAAATTAGATTTGGGTGGAGACACAACCAAATCATATCAGGTAGTGACTTAAACCAACCTGTAACTCAATTCTCTCATCTGAGAGATCTGTTTGGCCCTGATTGCTATGAGAATCCAGTGTAATAATGTAACTTCTCAATGAGTTCTCCTTACCTACTGCCTAGACAGAGCTGATTTATTAAGACAGGGGAATTGCAACAGAGAAAGATTTTAATTCATGCAGAGCTAGCTATGTGGAATTTTATTATTTCTCAAATCAGTCTTCCTGCGAATTTGGGAACTGGAATTTTTAAGTATAATTTGGTGGGTAGGGGGCCAGTGATTTGGGAGTGCTGATTATTTGGGTTGGAAATTAAATCAAAGGGAATTGAAGTGTCCTTTTGCACTGAGTCAGTTCCTGGCTGGGGGCCGCAAGACCAGATGAGCCAGCTTATTGATCTAGTGGTGGCCAGCTGATCCATGGAGTATAGGATCTGCAAAATATTTCAAGCGCTGATCTTGGGTTTTACAATAGTGACGTTATCTTCAGGAGCATTTTAGGAGGTTCAGAATTTTGCAGCCTCCAGCAGCATGACTCCTAACCCGTAATTTCTAATCTTGTGGCTAATTTGTTTGTCCTGTAAGGGCAGTCTAGTCCCCAGGCAGGAAGGGGACTTGTTTTGGGAAAAGGCTGTTACTGTCTTTGTTTTAAAGTTAAACTAGTGTTGTACTGAACCGAGCATAGAAAGCCAACACCAAGACAAAAGTATGCCAAATTGTAGGGTCTTTATTGCCGGCGTCCACGGAGGACTCGCATCTCTCCAACCCGTGGCCCCAAAAAGCGGGTGTTAAGACCTTTTATACCTGTAAAAATCACCTTGGGAATGAGGGTGAGGGGCGGGGGGGTGGGTGGGTGAATTCTGTCAATCATCTTCTGGGCGGAGATGAGGATTTTGGGTGGGGGTGGGGTGAGGGCTTCAGACATTCCGAGGGCTAGTGAATTTGCAAATCACCTTCTGGACAGAGAGGATGAGGATGTGGGGCTGCAGACATTCCAAGGGTCAGGGGACTTTTGATATTCTGATTGTTACTTAAGCGGTTAACCAAAGTCAAGATAAGCATTTGTTTACACATTGTCTGGGTAAGGTGGAAATTACAAGTCGCAGGGGCCAAGATGGCGTGGGTTTGGGCTGCTTGCCTGTCACATTAGCAGAGAGAGCAGTTTAAAAAGAAAGCCAAGGTATGGTTGAGGTATGCAGTTTCATGGGGCTTTTACCATGTCACACTATAAACTAAATTCCTTCCAAACTTAGTTTGGCCTGTGCCCAGGAGTGAACAAGGGCAGCTTGGGAGGTTAGAAGCAAGATGGAGTTGGTTAGGTCAGAATTCTTTCACTGTAATGATTTTGTCAGTTATAATTTTTGCAAAGGTGGTTTCAGTAACACTTTCGCCACAACATAATCTTTGGCCCTCAGTGCTTGGTTGTTTTAAAGGACTTCATAAAGTATAGCAGTGCAAGCGTTTGAATATGCACAGAACCCTTCTGGAAGCATCCACAGGGAATTGGTAGAGGAGGCTGTGTAACTGCCCAGTGGATTCTTCCTGCCCACTGCACATACAAAACCAATTCACTGAGACCAGGGGATTGTAATAAAGAAAGAGTTTAGTAAGCACGAGGCTGGCCATGCCACGTGGGAGACAGAGTTATTACTCAAGTTGATCTCTCAGAAGATTCAGAGGCTAGGACTCTTCAAGGAGAGTTTGTCAGGCCAGGGAGTCCGCTTCTGGGTGAAATCACGACTGGTGGGCAGGGGCCTGTAGGTCTGGGTGGAGCTATTGCCAAACTGCAAAAACCTGAAAAGACATCTCAAAACACCAGTCTTAGGTTCCACAATAGAGATGTTATCTGCAGGAGTAATCCCAAAAGTTGCAAATCTTGTGATCACCAGAATAATGGCTGGTAATCATTTATGTCTATACCTTAGCAGAATTCAGACTCTTCCCATCCTCCCAGTGGCATTTCACTCTCTTTACAAAGGCGTTTAATTTTAGAGAAGGGCTATTACCATTTAAACTATAAACCAAATGTCTCTCAAAGTTAGCTCGGCACAAGCCCAGGAATAATTGAGGGCAATTTAGAGGTTAAAAGCAAGATGGGGGTTGGTTAGATCAGATCTCTTTCACTGTCATCATTTTCTCGCTGTTGTAAGTTTTGCAAAGGCAGTTTCATCTGGGGATGGGAACTGGTTGCGGGGAGTCAGGTGTGGGCAAGGACGTAGTCTTCACTGTTTACCTTTTGTATTATTGAATTGGGTAACGTATTCATGCAGCACCTATTTTAAAAAGTAAAAATTTAAGTTACAAAGAGCTATGTGGCTCACTTTCCTCTTTCCTCTTCCTGCAACTCGCCTTTCTCTTCCTCTTTCTGGTTCTCTGTGTTGCTGTGTCTTTGGTGAAGCAGAGGGTAGAGGACATCACGGGTCAATGAGCTGTGGGGTGGGGCCCAGGACAAGGGTGAACATTCCAGATCAAGAGTGGAGTGCCTGTCTCCCACACAGAACTCCCACTCCCTGCTCAGAGGCCACCTGCTGATGTCTTCGTTGTGCATGTCAGGCAAAGCAAGTTCCCCCCATCCCCCCATATAGTCAGACCTCCAATCGTTTGTCAAGTAGTTCACACAATATTACGTCAAGTGCCTGGGACAGTTCCTGCCCACAGCAAGTGCTCAGCTGAAATGCACTGAGGTACATGGCTGGAGCCCTACTCAGATTCTTATTGGATGCAGGCTTCCTCCCTCTCCTTGTTAGGCTGAGCTCTAGGCAACTTTTCCAAAGGGGATACAGCTGTGGAGAGAGGCGGGCATGCATACAGGGCCCAGAAATGATTCTGTCTTCTTTTCCATCCCTATTAGGCCAATCTTTCAGAATCTACGAGATATCAAGCAATGTAATCAAATCAGGAATCAGTTGTGTGCATTGTGGGCCTGAAATCACAAAGGCAGCATAGTGAGGAACAGAAGGGAGGAATGCAATCTGTTTCCAACCAGTTAAGGTGGAACTGAGCTTGCCTTGGCCTCCCCCACCTTCCCACTTTGCCTTTCACCAGAAAAATCATGCAATTTCCCCTTCTCTCTAATGTGTACTAATGTATGGTATTTGCATTGGATAAAATTGCCACGCAGGAATTTGGGATGCTGGTCTCTGAGGAGGCAGATGTCCTGTGAGGAGGTTAGCATGAACCTGTGTGGAGGGACGGCGCCCACTGCCAGGGATCTGCGGCTGAGATTGCTCTGGCTGTGTCCCCCTCATGTTGGCATCTGGATGGACTGGAACTCTAACTGCCCAGTGGGTTCACCTTTCCCACTGCCTAGGCAGAGCCCATTTATCAAGACGGGGAAATGCAATAGAGAAAGAGTAATTCACGCAGAGCCAGCTGTGGGGAAGTCCAAAGTTTTATTATTACTCAAATCAGTCTTCCTCAGCATTCCGGGATCAGAGTTTTTAAAGACAACTTGGTGGCTGGGCGAGGTGGCTCATGCCTGTAATCCCAGCTCTTTGGGAGGCCGAGGTGGGTGGATCACCTGAGGTCAGGACTTCAAGACCAGCCTGGCCAACATGAAGAAGCCCTGTCTCGACTCAAGATACAAAAATCAGCCAGGTGTAGTGGCACGCGCCTGCAGTCCCAGCTACTCGGGAGGCTGAGACTGGAGAATTGCTTGATCTCGGGAGGCAGAGGTTGCAGTGAGCAAGATGGCACCATTGCACTTCAGCCTGGGCTACAGAGTTAGGCTGTGTCTCAAAATAAATAAATAAATAAAATAAAGACAAATTGGTGGGTGAGAGGGAACCAGTGAGCTGGGAGTGCTGATTGGTCAGGGAAATCATAGGGAACTGAAGCTGTCTTCTTGCTCTGAGTCAGTTCCTGGGAGGGGGCCACATGATCACATGAGCCAGTTTATTGAGCTGGGTGGTGCCAGCTGATCCATCAAGTTCAGGGTCTGCAAAATAGCTCAAGCACTGATCTTAGAAGCAGTTTAGGGAAGGTCAGGATCTTGTAGCCTCCAGCTGCATGATTTCTAAGCCATAATTTTAATTTCTAATCTTGTGGCTAATGTTAGTCTTACATAGGCAGTGTAGTTCCCAGGCAACAAGGAGGTTTGTTTGGGGAAAGGGTTGTTATCATCTTTGTTTTAAACTATAAACTAAGTTCCTCCCAAAATTAGTTGGGCCTATGCCCAGGAATGAAAACGGACAGCTTGAAGTTTAAAAGCAAGGTGGAGTTGATTAGGTAAGATCTCTTGTACTGTTTAAGTTACAATTTTGCAATGGCAGTTTCAGAAACACTAACCTTATTTTGACTCACAAATTTATATACGCTTTTCTGCATTTGCCCTCTCCCTTAGCTATCATTTTTTCCCAAGATACTTGTTTTGACTCAGAAGAAGATTGTAATAGGGAAGAAATCAAATCTTCACCTTACTGAGAGGCACACGGGAGTTGGAGAGGTTTGAAATTGTTCTCAATCAGAGGACAGAAAAAAGTGTGACAGGCAGGCCATCGGGAAATGCTTTTCATTTGTTCAGACAGTCACATCAGAAAGAACTAATCTGTTAGAAATACCAAACTGGTATTGGTATGGATTTAGAACAAAGGCTACCGATATAAACATGAACACACACATGTCTGCAGTTCTGAGCTGGAAGACACATCTGTTTATTAAGGGCTCAGTCCCCTGGGGACAGGGATGCCCAGTCCGGTTAAACTGGATTGAGAGTCCATTATGGATTGAATCCATTGTGCTTGGGCCACCTGTCTGCTTGTGATAAGAGAGAAGCCCAGGAAGGCAGACGAATCATCAAATCATTGGTTTGCCTGGTTAGACAAGGCATCAGGAGTGGTTTTTCCAAATGGAGCTGTATGGTTTTACTTCCCCTACGTAATGATGGAAAATCATGTTATTTGGTTCATATTAATATATGTAGGTCTACATATGTGTAAAACCTCATTGAATCTCCTCTGCCAGCTAACCAGGTGTTAATTACCATTGACATCATCCCCACTTCACAAATTAGCCCACCACAGTCTAGAGAGATCAATCATCAGGTTATAATGATTGGTTTTTTGGACCGAGATAGTCTGGAGTCGGGAGGCTATGCATATTAATCCAGTGGGCTATTTATCACTGAAATAGAACTTACTCGTACATTCCAGAAGTATTTGCTGAGATTCTGAGTGCTGGGTGTCATTCATGGTACAGGGTGTTGGGGAGGGAAGATGAGGGACCCAAGTGTGAATAATGCTCAGCTCTGGCCTCCGGGAGCCCACCTGCTGCTGGGGAAGACAGACAATGATGAAATAATGGGTAGGGCAGGGGGAGCGGGATGGGATCCCTGGATTCTCCTCATTCAGCTTTGGGGTAATGGTATCAAGGAAAGGCTTCCTGAGGGAGGTAGATCTCAAAGGATGAAGGAGTTATTGGTGGGCAAAGCACTGGGGATGAATATGCATGTGGTGGAAGGTATGTGCACATGCATGTGTGTATGTGTGTGGTGTGTGGGTGTATAGTATGTTAGGTATGTGGGTGTTTATGTGTATGTCTCTGTATATGGGTGTTTGTATATATGCATATGTGTGGTGTGAGAGAGGGTGTGTGTGTGTGTAGCTATGGAAAAAGTCTACAAGCAAATCTTTATGCCAGTAGAAAGAAGACTTAAAATGTATGAAATGTACTAAACACACAGACATGATAAATATTTGGGTGATGGAAACCCTAAATGCCCTGACTTGATCATTACCATCTATCCATGTAACAAATTTTCACATGTACCCTGTAAATACATTCAAATATAATGCATCTATCAACCAATCAATAATAGAAAAGCAGGAATCCAGGAGCTTGACTGTGGAGAAGCAGGCCGTATTAGGATGCCAACTTTCGTGAGAAATTCGTTTCAGGAAAATACAGATAGGGATGTTTCATCTCTGATAATGACAGCTCTGAGCACCTGGAGGGAGGAAGGCCATAAAGTGATCTCTGAAAATGAGTAGAGGGCTGAAAAGACAAGCAGAATGAGATGGTTAAAGAGGACTATTTAGCCTTTATTGGGGCCCGAGGTTTCTAAAGGGCTAGTTAGGGAGAACGTGCTGAGGCTGTCGTTGCAAACAGACCTGATTCAGGGGAAGCTCCCAGAGCCCCAGGGTTAGGGGCAGCAGGCAAGGTGGCTCTGGTGGCAGCAGTCTTGAGTTCCAATCCTGCTCTCTCCACCTGTGTGACAATGTGATCTAGGGTAAGTCATTTACCATTTCTGAGTCTCACTTTGCTCACCTGTGAGGTGAAGGCAAAGGCTTGGCTTGCAGGAATGTTAGGAAGATAACATGAACTAAAAATATGTGTACCTAGTAGTGCCTTGTGGGCACTCCACAGGGGAGCTTTCTTTAGGTTCTTAAGTCAGGGCCATAGGAGGTGGTTTTTCCAGACACAATCAAATACAGAGTCAAAGCATGAAATTCCAACACACTGAGCTTTAAAGATCTAACTGGCTATGATTAGCAATTCATAATCCAGGCGGTATCCAGTCTCTAACATAGACTGTCAGGAATGGCAGAACAGTGGATGTTTGTACGGCATCTGAGCAGAAACAAGGAAAATAGCACAGTACAAAAGCAGACTGGTCGACATCAGGTGCCTTTGGGTTATTTTCCTTGTATGGGTAAAAGCAGGTGGGTCTGCCTTAACACTGGCTCAGGTGACTGGGCTTCTTTTGACTAGTTGCTGTGAATCTCCTGGGGCTTTTTTTTTTTTTTAACTTGTTTGGGATTTTTTTGTTTTTTAAAATTTTAGCTTGATTATGTGGCACTTTTGAATGACTGCATTTTGCATTTTGGTTTGGTCTGTTGGGGCTTAGTGCAGGCATCCAGTCCAAAACAGTGGCCCTCCTAGATTTCATTTAAGGATAGAATAATACAGAGGAAATCTGCCCCCTAGGCAAAGGGAGACAGTATATGAATTGTTATTTAAAGGAGCACCTAAATATCTTAACATGAATGCTTTCTGTTTAGAATACAATTTCAGAGAGAACTAAATCACACCCTAGAGGCACCATAGGTGGTCTCCAGTGATCTCTATGGGTGTTAAGACATTCTCAAAAGAAATGAATTTTAATTAACTTTTAACTTAAATATATCTAGAAATTTCAAAGGATGGTAGGAACTTAAATATATCTAGAAATTTCAAAGGATGGTAGGAGTCCAGAGGCACATTGTAAATTTTAATACATTTTATTTTATATTCTTTTTGAGATCGAGTCTCACTCTGTCGCCCGAGCTGGAGTGTCATGGTGCGATCTCGCTCACTGCAACCTCTGTCTCCCAAGTTCAAGTGATTCTCCCACATCAGCCTCCTGAGTAGCTGGGATTACAGGCACCCGCCATCATGCCTATCTAATTTTTTCTATTTTTGTAGAGATGGGGTTTCACCATTTTGTCCAGGCTGGTCTCGAACGCCTGACCTCAGTTGATCGTCCCACCTTGGCCTCCCAAAGTACTGGGATTACAGTCGTCAGCCACTGTGCCCGGCCTAAATTTTAATACATTTAATAGTAAAGATCACACACTTGGACATAGCTTATGGAATGACAGACATTGTAAACTTGGAAGGGAGGGAGAGTTGGAGCCCAGTGAGAGAAGAAAAATTAATGTACATTACTCAGGTGATGGCTACACTAAAAGCCCAGACTACATCACTAGGCCATATACCCATGTAATAATACAGTAAAATAAAAAGTAAAGATCTGCCATGTTCCCCTCCCCTAAGTTTAAAAAATGTTAAATAGTTAGGCATCATTATTCTTCAGTCTTAGGGTAATGTAATTTGAGATGTTTTATGCGCAACATGAATGAGAATACCCCTCATTTACTTAAAATATATTTAATACAGATTTCTTGAGAAGAATGGCATTTCTTCTAACCATTTCTTTGATTTGTTACTTTGAAGTAATATAGCAAACTCTACTTTCTGGGAAGGGATTGAAATTGGAAAATACTGTGAGAAATTTGTTGTGTTTTAAAAGGCTTTTTGAAAAGATCTCTCCCAGAGACAGAACAGCTTAGAGCATCTTGTATGAATTGCAGCTTGTACACTGTAATTGCAAGGGTCATGCTAACTGGAAGAGTGACAGTGCTTTATGATAGGATGTGCGTGACAATTAATTTAATAGAGAATCAGACTGAGGTATGAGAAACAGTTTGGTATTTCAGCATTCTCAGTTAAACATATTCCCTGGACAACATGATGAATTAGGCCAAGAAGATCAAGAAACTGTATCAGTTATCTATTGCTGTGTAACAATACGTCCCAATATTTAGCAGCTTAAGATAACAAATGTTTATTATTTTGTGCAACTTTTGAAAGTCAGGAGTCTTTTTGGCTGGGTGGTTCTGGCCCAGTGTCTGTCATGAGATGTAGTTGAGATGTTGATGTCAGCCGGAGCTACAGACATCTGGGGGTGTGCCTGGGGTTGGAAGACCCACTTCCAAACTCATTTAGGTGGCTGCTGGCTGGATACCTCTCCCACCTTACCACATGGCCCTATCCATAGGGCTGCTCGTAACATGGCAGGTGGCTAATCCAAGAGCAAGTGATCTGAGAGACAGCCACCCAGACAGAAGCCACGATGCCTTTTTAACCTAATCTTGGAAGTGATACACCATCACCTCTGCTGTACTCTACTGTCAGGCAGACCAACCCAACGACTGTGGTCAGGGACTGCCCAAGGGTGTGAATACCAGAAGGTGGGGGGCCTTTGCTTCTGGGAAGCAAAAAGTGATGGTGAATCACTTTGAAGTGTGGCTGAGTCACTTATGACTTGTGTGGCTTTAGTCAAGTTACTCAAACTCCTTGTGCCTCTGCTTTCTCATGATAAAATAGAAACACTTGTCCTCATCTCTGAGTTAATACATGCAGAGCACCTAGAGCAATGCCTGATACATTGTAAGTGTTCATACCATAGACATGTCAGTTCTTACTATTAGCTCGCACCCTGCTGGCCTGATATTAGTTCTTCCCCACCTTGATTGTTCCTGCCCTTCTTCTTTCCTTTTCTCTTGCAAAACACCTTATTCACAATGCTTCTTTTGCACTGGCTGATGACAGAGTTTTAGTATTATTCTTTCTGAATATATTTTCATATTAACTGGGAATAATATCTTGAACTTAAAGGTGAAGCTGCCAGCTGTATAGAGAAGGTCTTTGGGGAAGTGGCTGGGCTTTTCTTAGTTCCCTGGAATTTGCTCTTTGAAAGCAATACACATATTTGCATATGTTCCATGATGAACATAGTCCTAGGATTTGATAGTTTGTGGTTAAAAGACATTTTAGAAATGTCTTGGAAATACTAAGACTGAAGTGTCTTAAGTCAGTGTATACTAAACTACAATTGTGTGTGTGTGTGTATGTATACTTGGTATATCTTAAATATATATATTTCCCCTTAAAAGAAATACATGCACGTCAGGCCAGGTGCAGTGGCTTACACCTGTAATTCCAGCACTTTGGGAGGCCAGTGCCAGTGGATTGCTTGAGGTCAGGAGTTTGTGACCAGCCTGGCCAACATAGTGAAACCCTCTACAAAAATACAAAAGTCAGCAGGGCATGGCGGTGCATGCTTGTAATCCCAGCTACTTGGGAGGCTGAAGCCGGAGGATTGCTTAGACCTGGGAGGTGGAGGTTGCAGTGAGCTAAGATGGTATTGCTGCACTCCAGCCTGGACAACAGAGTGAGACTATGTCTTAAAAAAAAAAAAAAAAAAAAAGAGAGGAAGAAAGAAAGGAAAGAAAAAGAAAAGAAATACATGCACATCAAAATTAGCAACCTCTATGAACCAAAGGACACAGCCAACCAATAGCATGAAAAGGAAACCTGTGGAATTTGAGAAAATATTTGCAAATCATATTTCTGGCAAGCGGTTAATATCTAGAATATATAAACACCTACAAATCAACAACAAAAAACATCCTGATTACAAATGAGCAAAGGGGCAGTATGCAGTGGCTGACACCTGTAACCCCAGCACTTTGGGAGGCTGAGGTAAGAGGATCACCTGAGCCTGGGAGGTCAAGGCTGTGATGAGCCATGGCTGTGCTACTGCACTCCTCCAGTCTGAGTGACAGTGACACCCTGTCTCAAAAAAAAAAAAAAAAAAGGAAGAGAAGAGAAAGGAAGGAAGGGGTGGACAAAGGACTTTAACAGACTTTTGCCTAAAGATATACAAATGGCCAAAAATCACACTGAAAGATGTTTACCATCACTGATCATTACAGAAATTCAAGAAAGTCACAATTAAATAACACCTTACATCCGTTAGGATGGCTATGGTGAAAAACAAAAACTCCAAACAGAGAACAAGTGCTTGTGACAATGTGGAGAAACTGGAGCTCCTGTACGTGGTGGGAATGGTGCAGCCTCTACGGGAAACAGTATGACAGTTCCTCAGGAAGTTCCTCAAAAAGAGGAAAAATAGAATTACCATATGACCCAGCCATTCTGCTTCTGGGTGTTTACCCAAAAGAATTGGAAGTGGGGGCGGGGCGAGGTGGCTCATGCCTGTAATCCCAGCATTTTGGGAGGCTGAGGCAGGTAGATCACTTGGGATCAGGAGTTCAAGACCAGCGTGGCCAACATGGTGAAACCCAGTCTCTACTAAAAATACAAAAATTAGCCAGACATGGTGGTGGGTGCCTGTAGTCCAGGTACTTGGGAGGCCGAGGCATGAGAATCACTTAAACCCAGGAGACGGAAGTTGCAGTGAGCGGAGATCATGCCCACTGCACTCCAGCCTGGGTGATAGAGTCTCCAGGAAAAAAAAAAAAAAAAAAAAAAAAAGAACTGAAATCAGGGTGTCAAAGAGATATCTGTGCATCCATGTTCATAGCAGAATTATTCACAATAGCCAAACGGTAGAAGCAACACAAGTGTCCGCTGATGACGAATGGCTATTTAAAATGTGGTATATACACTGAACCATTATTCAGTCTTAAAAAGAAAGGAAATTCTGACAATTCTTACACATTCCACAAAATGGATGAATCATGAGGCCATTATGCTGAGTTAAGTAAGCCAGTCATGAAAGGACAACTACTGGATGATTCCACTTCTATGAGGTTTCTAGAATAGTCAAATTCATAGAGAAAGCAAGTAGAATGGTGGTTGGCAGGGGCTGGAGGAGGACGAATGGAAAGTCATTAGAATTTCAGTTTTGTGAGATGAAAACAATTCTGAAGATTGTTTGCATAACATTGTGAACATTCTTAACACTATTGAAGTGTACATTTAAATGTTAAGATGGTAAATTTTGTAAGTGTTTTACCACAAGAAAAAATAATTTTTTTTTAAAAGAACACATAGCTCCGCCGGGCGCGGTGGCTCACGCCTGTAATCCAAGCACTTTGGAGGCCAAGGTGGGTGGATCACCTGAGGTCGGGAGTTCAAGACCAGCCTCACCAACATGGTGAAACCCCATCTAAAAAAAAAAAAAAAAAAAAAAAGAACACATAGCTCGTTAGACAAATTATCAGGAATTGAAGTTAATATTCATTTTCAAAAAATATGTATATGTAGTCTACATATTCTATATATATTTTACACATATATGTAGAAATAAAAAGACAATTTCACAGAAAAGACTATTTTCTAAATTGTTAGTGATTCCCAAAGCAGAATTTAAAAAATAACTGTTATTGAAAGAGAAATGTGAAGATTTGAATTTGAATTATGAAATATATACTATTTCATAATAGCATGAAAAAGACAGGGGATTATTTTACTGAGGCCCTCAGACTCCTGAGGGAAAATGAAAACAGGTAAGGACCATACAGACGTAAAATCAACCCCATTTTCTTAAGAATTTTTTTGAAGGGGAGCCATAAATGTTATTTTTTAGATTTTGTTTGTTTTTAAGTTTATTTATTATACTTTAAGTTCTAGGGTACATATGCAGAACGTGCAGGTTTGTTTCATGTGTATACATGTGTCATGGTGGTTTGCTGCATCCGTCCCCCTGTCATCTACATTAGGTATTTCTCCTAATGCTATCCCTCCCCAGCCCCCCACCCCTGCTATCCCTCCCCTAGCCCTCCATCCCCCAACAGGCCCCGGTGTGTGATAGTCCTCTCCCTGTGTCCATGTGTTCTCATTGTTCAACTCCCACTTATGAGTGAGAACATGCAGTGTTTAGTTTTCTGTTCTTGTGTCAGTTTGCTGAGAATGATGGTTTCCAGCTTCATCCATGTCCCTGCAAAGGACACGAACTCATCCTTTTTCATGGCTGCATAGTATTCCATGGTGTATCTGTGCCACATTTTCTTTATCCAGTCTACCATTGATGGGCATAGTTTTAAATGAAGAATAAGAAACATAAGATTTCACACAATGAGTGCAGATATATAAATGCATACTTTCTCCAGCTTACCATTATGAGTAAAGATGAATAAAGAAAGAACAGCATGGAAGCCACACTGAAGGCGAGTGACATGGACGCAGAGGGCTGGGTAAGTTCTGAAGGGCTGGTGGAGCTGTTCCTTAAACCTCTTTGCCAACTTCAAAACTCAGCCAGCACCCTCACCAGCACCCTACCCCCAAATGATAAAGGAAGTTCACAGAGACCTCTGCATTCAAGTATCAGCTGGGAACACCTTATCTTTCCTGGCCTTTCCTCAGGTTCTTTGTGCAGACAGAACATTTATTATATAAAAACTTTGAAGCAAGAATATGTCTCTTTCTTGCCCCCTCCTCCTGTTTTAAGTGCTATGAATCAAGATAATTTTCCTTTTTTTTTTCTTCCATAATATACTGTTTCCTGGCCTCAGAATGGGAACCACTGATTTGATCAGTGCTTTGAAGAGTGACCTGATTTCACTGCAGTGGCTGTAACTACTTCTACATGCCCTGTGTTCAGTGCAATTTGGTGACTTCATAACTTTTCCAGGGAGGATGGCAGCTGTCAGTCCCATGGCCATCTCAAAGGGTCATTGTAGAGCGAACTCTGACAGCACTTTGAGATGGCCATGGGTTGTTGCTTCTGTGATACTGTGCTCTGCCTTGCCAGCCCTAAGACCTGTAGGTCCCAGGCTCCTGTTAGGAAGATTTGAATGTTAAACTCAAGAGGCTTTTCTGTTCTGATAAATAGCTTGCCCCTGCCCTGCCCACTGTGATCTTCCTTGTCACACACAGGACTGAACGACCCACAGAAATCACAGCAGTCAATAATGACAAGACCATCTTGTGTTCATATAATGTTTGCACATAACAGTCGTACCACCTTACTTCATATACAGTCTCATTTGAGAACAATAGCAACACAAGTTTGATAGAAGCAGTGTTATTCCCATTTCATGGATAAAGACTGGAAAGGGAGGCTCAACGAGGGCCGAAAAGGTTCAGAATCGTATCTAAGGCCACTCACTAAGTTACAGAGTAAGAGCTACAACTCTGAACTCTCGACTCCAAAGCCAGAGAGAGGCAGGAGCCTAAGAGAATTTTGTGTCATTCATCTTGCCAATGAAATAGGAGCGTTCCCTGACTTTCCTTGCAGGACGTGCGACAGGGGTGTGGCTCATCTGTTTTACTGCTGCCCTTGCTCAAACCCCTTACAGGAGGAGAAACATGCAGATGGGCAGGTGCAGGAGCCTGGGTGCTTGGCCCCAGACTCATGGCAGCATCCAGGGGTGGGAGCCTTGACTTCCAAAGCCCAAATGGGCGTGTGTTACAGTACGCTCTAACCTTGCTGTCCACGGATGGCTTAACTAGCTCAGTGGACCCTCTGCCTTTTTGCAAGGGCACAGGGCCAGTGTGACAGCTTTCTGTATCCCGAGCTCTTGTTCAGTGTTCCAGAAGAATCGGGTCACACATGGACTTGAAGGATGAATGCAGGGTTTTCTGTTTTTGTTTTTTTGAGACACTTTTGCTCTGTTGCCCAGGTTGGAGTACAGTAGCACTCAGCTCACTGCAACCTCCGACTCCCTGGTTCAAGTGATTCTCCTGCCTCAGCCTCCCGAGTAGCTAGGACTACAGGCACCCACCACCATGTCCAGCTAATGTTTGTATTTTTAGTAGAGATGGGGTTTCGCCATGTTGGCCAGGGTCATCTCAATCTCCTGACCTCGTGATCCGCCCACCTTGGCCTCTCAAAGTGCTGGGATTACAGGTGTGAGCGACCGTGACTGGCCTGAATGCAGGAGTTTTATTGAGTGGTGGAGGTGGCTCTCGGTGGGATGGATGGGGAGCTGGAAGGAAGATGGAGTGGGAAGATGATCTTCCCCTGGAGTTTGGCCATCCAGCAGCTGATCCCCTCTCCAGTCATTCCCAGCTAAACTCCCCTTGGCCTTCAGACACATCTTTTCTTCTCTGTGCTGCGCTATTCTGCTCTTCTGTTCATTTGCTCACCTCCTTCTCTGCTTCTGGAGCCTGTGGTCTGGGGTTTCTATAGATACAGGATAGGGGGTGTCGTGGGCCAAAAGGCAGCTTTTGGGCACAAAAGCAGGCACGCCTGTCATCAGTTAGGGCCAAGGGTATCCACGCTTGAGGGTGGGGCCTTTGCCAGAGAATCACCCTCTTCTACCCAGTATTTTCCTGTCTCCTGTTTATATCACGATAATTAGAAGAGAGTGACAATATGCATCAGAAGACATTTCCATGTCATTAAAAGACTACTTAGCCACTAGACCTTAAGGCTGCTAGGTGTGAGGTTGCAACTATTTTCCCTACTTTATGCTGCATGAAACTGGATATAGGGTCTTCAGTGGCTATGCCAAATTTTAGGAGTCCTGAATTGTGCTGAGGAACCAGCACCCAAGATCTGAGCTGGGCCTTTGCAAGCCTCAGCAGACCCATTGGTTTCTGGCTGGCATCTCTCCATTTTCCTGATACAGACTCCTAGGTGTTTTCTGGTAACTAGGAAAATGTTAAATGGTTTATGAAGTATTTGGTAGTCAATCATGTCTCACAAAATAGGGTTGCCGGGCTGGGCACAGTGGCTTACACCTGTAATCTCAGCACTTTGGGAGGCCAAGGTGGGCGGATCATGAGGTCAAGAGATCATCCTTGCCAACATGTTGAAACCCCATCTCTACTGAAAATGCAAAAATCAACTGGGCATGGTGGTGTGCACCTATAGTCCCAGCTACTCCAGAGGCTGAGGCAGGAGAATTGCTTGAACCCAGGAGGCGGAGGTTGCAGTGAGCCAAGATCATGCTGGTGACAGAGCGAGGCTGTCTCTAAATAAATAAATAAGATTGCCAGTTTTCGCAAATAAAAATATGAGATGCTCAGCAAAATTTAAATTTCAGATAAACTGCAAATAATTTTATAGTAGAATATGTCCTCAATATTATATTTTATCTTGCAGCCTTACTCAAAAATAAATTAGAACACTAAACAGTTTGAGTTGTTTGGTTATATTTAAGAGCTGCTATGAAAGCCATCTAATGTTGTTATGATTCTGTCCCCAGGGAATATCTCTTATTTTTAAATATATATATATATATTTGTCATCTTAACTCTAATAAGCCATTCTTAAGTTTCAGATAATTAAATTGAAATTGAAACTCTGATCTCCTTGTGAATTCGGGTTCCAACCTGTTAAAGGTGGTCTATTCTACATCTGAGTTAATTGAATATTGGACGGGAGGAGGCTGGTAAATTCATCAAGAGAAATTTAATTTCTTTGTTTACTTGAAACACCTGAGTCCTTAAGCATGGCGCTCTAAATTCACCTAAAGCAAGATAAAAACTTACAGCAGAAAAGGGGAAAAATGAAACTGTGTATTGATGAGATTAAGATGGACAGAGCTGAATGCAGTTTACATAATTAAATGAGGTGTATGGGAACATCTCCATGGTAACAAGTCATATGGAGGCATTCAGAGTATAGGGAGATCAAAGGTTTGGTTTAATAGAAGGTTTGCATATGGAGATTTTTAAAAATTGAACAAAATTGTAATGTCTGTGACAGAAGGTATGAAGGCTAGTGTATACCCAGAGAAGTATACCACTTAACATTTGCTTATCAATTGAAACCTGCATTTTTCTAGAAATGCAAGGTTAAGAAAAGTGCAGAAGGATCCTGGCAAGCTAAAAGAAGTACCCATAAGATTAGAGTTTGGCTTTAAAGCCTGGCATTTTATGTCAAGTGTGCCTGTCAACTCTGGCTCAGTTGTACTCACCCTCCCTTTACTGGGATTCATATGGGCAGCCGTGTTTTCTTGCTTTGTGCCAAGCTCAAAGTATTGGAACTTTACATTCGGGCCCACCTTTACTCCAAGTTAGGAAAATGCAGTGGATATTTATTAACCACAGCAGAGCTCTACTTCTGAGAAGGGTAACGATGAATTACTATAGCCATGGAGATAAAATGATATGATTGGGCCATCTCCACAGCTGCAGGGAATCATTCATTCATCAAAGTGAATAAATATTCATCGAGGGTTCTCTGGGTGCTGGGTGAGGCACTATTCTGGGCACTAGGATGTATGTGTTGCCTAGAAATAAAACAAAAATCAAAATCTTGGCCGGTATGATGGCTCATGTCTGTAATCCCAGCACTTTGGAGGCCAAGGTGGGTCGATAGCTTGAGCTCAGGAGTTTGAGACCAGTCTGGGCAAACCTCATCTCTACAAAAAAATACAAAAAATTAGCCAGGCCTGATGGCTTGTGCCTATAGTCTCATTTACTCGGGAGGCTGAGGTGAGAGGACTGCTTGAGCCTGGGAAGTTGAGGCTACAGTGAGCTGTGATTGCACCACTGCACTCCAGCCTGAGTGACAGTGAGACCCTGTCTCAACAAAAAGAAAAAAAATTCCAAATCCCTGCTCTAATGGGAGGATTACATTCTAGAGAGGAGAGACTGATCATCAAGACTGTTCATTTTTTCATTCCACTGCGAATATTTATTGAGCTGCTGTGTACCAGGCACTGCTGTAGATACTAGGGTGTGTTTGTGTGTGTGTGTGTGTCTGTGTGTATCTGTGTGTGTGTTGTGTTTTCCAGACTGTGTCTTGCTCTGTTGCCCAGGCTGGAGTACAGTGGCACGATCTCGGCTCACTGCAACCTCTGCCTCCTGGGTTCAAGTGATTCTCGTGCCTCAGCCTCCTGAGTAGCTGGGATTATAGGCACATGCCACCATATCCACTTATTTTTGTATTTTTAGTAGAGATGGTGTTTCACCATGTTGATCAGGCTGGTCTTGAACTCCTGACCTCAAGTGATCTGCCCGCCCCAGTCTCCTAAAGTGCTGAGATTACAGGCGTGAGCCACCATGTCCAGCTGACACTAGGGTACATTAATAAGAAAAACAGACCACAATCCTTGCCTCCTGGAGCTTATATTATAGGGGAGGAGCTACACAGTACTCCTAGCAAATTAGTATGTTAGAAGATGATAAATGTTATGGGAAAAAATAGAGTAGGATAAGGAGAGATACAGATTTCTTGGGGGTTGAGGGGTACAATTTAAGTGGGGTGGCCAGGGAAGACCTCACGGAGAAGAAGACATAAAGACCCTGGGGGAGAGCAGCGGCATCAGACTATCCGGGCCACAGTCCAGGTAGTTCCTTTGGTTTAGGAACAGGTATATCATTCAAGCCAGGCCAACCAATGCCTCTCTCTGGGATTTTTCAACCAAAGCAGACTAGAACCCACCAGTTTTTCTCTCCCTTAAGGGAGCTGCAGGGAGGTAAGGCTGGGGCCGCTGCTAACAGCTGTGCCTCTGCTTAGGGAGAAAATGACGATGGAGGGGAGAAAGAACAGGAGACAGTAGATGGACACAGAGGTGCCAGGGGCCTGGAGAGCCGCGTTCATGGGCACCCAGAGTCTACTCTCTGTCTCTTCAGCAGTTGGATTGTGTGAGCAGTTTTCTTTCTTGTGCGTCAGCTAACTCCAGTTGGGCGTCTGTGACTTACAGGCAAAGGGGGTGACCACACAGAAGGGAAAATGAATTTCCAGCCATTCTGGAGCAGCGCATTTGCTAGAGAAAAGTCACCTGAGGCTTCCATTCTCACCACTGGGGCCCCACACAGGAAAGGCTGCGCCCACAGGCCCTGCCCAGAGTCATGCTTCCCAGATGTTTGAATATTTAGGGCTTATACATTTTCAGAAGGAAAAACAAAAAGTAAGTTGGGCTGGCGACTTTTTAATTTGATCCAATGAGGTTAAGAGAAAATTAAGAACCTGCAGTTAACCACTTTCACCACCATTTCATGGGAGATGCGGCATGCTCGAACTATGAAGGTGGAAGGCATGGTTCAGAATAAAGGATAGCTTTGCGAATGGAATAAAAGAATGTGATGAAAGCCCCACTTTATTTTCTTGTTTCCCAAAGGTCTAGGGAAAGCACCTCTGAGAGCTGCCCTAATGCACCACTGCAGGGGCTCAGAACAATGCCCTGGAGTGTGTGGGACTCAGAACTTTCAGGTAGACACAGGGCCCAAAGGGCTAGACTCCTCTTTCCAAATCTTGACTAGGCGATTTGATTAGACACTAGATCCCGCAGGCAAAGGATTTTGTAACTAGCAGAGAATTCCCTTGCCTCGGGGAACAGCAGACTATTGCTATACCTTCCATGGCTAGAAAGAGGGAATCTATCCATAGGCAAAAGCATTTTGTAACTAGCAGAGAATTGCCTTGCCTTGGGGAGCAACAGACTATTGCTATACCTTCCATGGCTGGAAAGAGAGTGAACCTAGTGTCTGCTGACCTGGGATACTTGTTCCCCAGGAATTAGCTTTTGAAGAGCTTGCTCCTGTGCCTACTTGAGGGAGGCAGTCTAATCCTCATGACGACATCTATCTAACTTTCCTGCCAGTCCCCAGGCCTCAGATCCTCCCTAATAGCTGTTCTGTGTTACTGCCTTCGAATTTCCCTTTTCTCTAGGACCGTTGTTTTTCTGAGCATTGCCTTATGCTAGTCCAGATGTTGGTAAGGTTTTTCTATAAAGGGCTGATAGTAAATGTAAGGTGTATTGTCGAAATCAAAGGGAGAAAACTGAGACCAATATCAGAAAAGTCACATTCCAGTTTATTCAGCTCCCGGGCGAGGTTCTATGGTCCGAGGAAGAGGGGCCAGAGAAGTCGTGCCCGGCTGTTCTGGGCATGGGGTTTTATAGGGAGTGAGGGCAATAGATTGGTCAGTGAGGAAACAAAGCATAGGCAACTGCATTGGTCATAGAGAGACTGGACCTGAACTTGGCAAGCCGCCATTGGTAGCCCAGTGGGGCTATCAACAGGTGGGCAGGCGAAGGCAATAGATTGATTAGAGGGGAAACAAAGCATGGGCAATTGTATTGGCCATAGAGAGACTGGACCCAGATTTGGTGAACTGCCATTGGTTAGGCCCTTGGAGGGATTTTTGAATTTTGGGAGGGCTGAGAACATGATTTAGCGCTGAGTGTGGGGGCTGGGGTTGGAATGTAGCAGTGGGTGTGGGGAGCCCGCATGGAGGGG